>OY757918.1:50274390-50324390 GCA_963585895.1 Sepioteuthis lessoniana | reverse complement strand
TAAACTGAAAGATCCTTTGACATGCCGCATAAATTGCGTGGGTGGCATAACAAAAAGTGCATCTGTGTCTTAAAGTAAACAGGACACAGGTTGTTCTCCAGCAGAAATACTACATAAGTTGCATATGTGAAATAACAGGAAGTGCACCGGTTTCATCAAGTAAATAGGGCGCAGGTTGAAATGCCGCGTAACAGGAAGTGTACCTGTTTCCTAAAGTAACCAGGACGAAGGTTTTCTCTAGTGGAGGTACTACGTAGATTGCATGGCTGGCATGCTAGAAGGAGGCATTTCCAATTGCAACGTGTACGTGGGAGATGAGACAACGAGGATTTGCGTGGGTGTCCAGAAGCATCCCAACTAAAAACAAAACTGCAGAAGACAGCGTCACGTCACTCTGGGCTCTGACCTGGCTCCTGACTGCCTAGAGTAGCGAAGCGAGGAGAAACTAAGATGACTCCATGCCATGAGGTGGCCTTCTAACAGTCTCGCGAAAGCAGAACGAAACAGAAAGACAGAGAGGTTTCACAGAAGAACTGTCAACCCTCTGTGTGCATCTCGGAATCTCATTCTAACCAGACGTACATATTAGATTATAAAAGGAAATGAAAAGAAGCAGATTACCTGACCGATAAGATAAAACACAGTTTTTTTTTCAAGCAGCGTCGTGTCGATACTGCTATATGGATGCACCATATAGACACCAACTAAATGTATAGAGAAAAAGCTTGGCAGCAATTACACAAGAATGCTGCAAGCCATATTGAACAAATCTTGGAGGCAACACCCCACAAAATAGCCGCTGTACGGCTCCCTGCAACCCATCACGAAAACTATCAAAGTTAGACGAACCAGACATGCGGGACACTGCTGAAGAAGTAAAGACGAACTTATATGCGATGTACTTCTGTGGACCCCGTCACATGGACGAGCAAAGGTTGGACAACCAGATAGAAGCTATTCTGTATCGATACAGGATGTTATCTGGAAAACCTCCCGGGAGCGATGGACGATAGAGACAGGTAGAGAGAGACGATCAGAGAAATCCATGCTAGCAGCATGATGATGATGATGACATCAGTTGTTGTCGTTCTCTGCTATGCAACACTTACCCATTGCAGGTGGGTGAGTAATACTTTTCCCAGTTGTATTAGCGCTATGTGAAATGCAAAAAGACTTGTCCAAGATTTAGCCTCGGGTCTCTGTGTTTATTTCCTATAATGATAAACTATACAATAGTAACATCTCTTCATATATATATATATATATATATATATATATATATATATATATATATATATGTGTGTGTGTGTGTGTGTGTGTTATTTAAAGCGTGCTCAGTATATATATATATATATATATATATATACTGAGCACGCTTTAGTTAACACACACACACACACACGCACACACACACACGGAGCATACACAACACAGTCACACACATACATACATATATATATATAAATTAATTAAAGCATATTCAGTACACGATATAGAGCAAATATTAAGATAAAATGACGCAAATATAGCATTTTAATGCCTATATATATATATATATATATATATAAGGTATCTTCAATCCAGTAAATCCGGAGTAGGGAACAATTCCGTCAGGACAAATAAATTATTCAAATTTTGAATTTTTAAATATTCCTGATAAAGAGTTCAAGGTAAATACATTCACAGAGCAAATATTATTTCAAGAAAAAATATTTGGTCACATTAGCATAATGAATTTATTTCCATCCTGTTAAGAGCATTGATATGAATCAAAGAATCTTAAATAATTTTTAACAGGACTCCCTCAGATCCAACAAGATCTGTTGTAGGATCTGATGGAGTCCGGCTAAAATATTCACAGTAGAATATTTAGATTTTAGTAACGAGAAGTATTACCGCTATTTTGTGTGAGATCTTTAGCTTCCATCTCTGATGACGTTGAAGCCGTGAGAACATGCAGAGTTCAATGGTTGTTATCAAAACAGAGGTATAGTCTGCTAACAAGCTAATCAAAAAAGATGGCTAATGCTTGCTGGCATGTCTCGATGTAAGCTCACCCACTTCTGACACTTCCGTTAATGACTGCATCTGCGTCATTTAGTGGTCGACTCTTTTCAACCTTATCGTCCTTATTGCTCAACTAATACAACTACTTGGTATAATGCAATCCATCTCCGTTCGACCGAACGTTCAAAATTTACCCACCACATATTTAAAGTTTTAACAATAACAGGAAACGTAAGCTTAATGTGCCGCTCGTTGCTAAGGACGCTAAGATGTTGAGAAAATTTGCGCAGGTGAAATATCTTAATTACGCCTTGTACTAATGTCAAAATTGCGGCCCTTCTCGACCGACAAATACTTATATGTGACATTACGAGGTGTGGATATCAATTAATGGGACTGCGGGTCACAATCAATTTATTTCAATCCCAAACAGCAAACTACATGATTTCCTTTTCAAATTAGTTGCTCTTGAGTCTAATGCAGTTTTCCAACTGTTTCTGTTACGCTTCTATGCACTGCTGGAAGGATTCTTCTTGGATGCTCCTCAGCTTCATCTTTATGGCCTCCACTCCTTCAAAATTGCTCCTTTTAAGGATCCTCTTGACCTTAGGTAAAAGAAAAAAGACGCCTAAAGCAAGATCAGGTATACAGGGAGGTTCTAATATGGCGATATTCCTCTCAGCTGGAAATTACCAGATGCTCAGTACATCCCGTCTCATTACTATTCAAACATACTCAAATCTTTGGTGCTAACCTTCCAACCACTGTTCATTTTCATGCCCATCTGACTTGCGATCATTCAAACAGTTAACTGACGATCGCCACACACTACCTGTCATATCCGCTTGAGGTTAACCTCAGTCCAGCTTGTTGAAAGCCTCCCGCACCTGAAATGGTCATTGGTCATTGGTTACCTCACGCTTCTCTTTGAACATCTTGTGCCACTTAAAGATATGTATTATGCCGTTACGAAAGCGAATTCTTCTATTCCCTTTTTCTTACATTGGCGAAGACTACTATGCCAAAGAAAGAGGGAGAGCAGTTTGATTGATACCAGCCAACTAAAAAAAGTTTGATAGTTCAGTGAAAAACACCGAGTGAAAAGGACACGATTAAGGAACAGTACGAAGGAGAGGATAATTAAAGCTGGACGCAGAAGAAACGGTTCTCAAAAAAGGAGAAAGTTAAGAACTAAGTAAATGTAAATTGGTCGTGTATTATGGAACTTGGCGGGGGGATGCCTTTTATTTTGTCCCACATTTTTTCATTTGGAATCTTTAACAATGTGTCTACAGAGTTCCTTATATTAGAGTTCTTTGTATTCAAATTCTTGATGCCAGCAGATTTTTGGACTAACGGACAGGGTTCACTAACTTTTGAATAAAGACAGAGACCTTTCGGTTTTATTCTTAAACCTCATTTCCTAGTCTTCGCGTCATTCTTGTTGAAATTCGGCCTCTGATATTTTCAGAGCCTGCTTTGGGAAGTCATAAGCTGTGAGGCTTTGAAAGGTGATTTAGTAGCAGGAAACCGTTCGTAACAATATTTTCTAGCGTAAGATTTAATAAATTGTTTAATGATAAGAAGATTATTGCTACTCTGAACATTCTCCATACTTTTCATAATTTTTCGTTACCAATAAGATTTGTCTCGTCAATGTAGAGAAAAAAATCAAACTCGGTCCTATTTATCTTTAAATCTTATTCTTATATACGAGAACACTCCGAAAGTAGACATCAAGTTATTTCAAAGACACTCCTCAAGCAAGTTTTCAGTTATAAAATTCTATTTTCTCATATAGTTTTAACATTTTGCTGTATAGATACGATGAACAGACTTTAAACACGTGTAGTTAATTAACTTACTGAAGCTTGGCATAATGGAGTTGGTTTTATAACGTCGTATGAATTTTGTATTGTTTATTTGAAATATTTGTAAATGTCTGATTTTAAGTTTAACTATATTTTCTACATTCTATTCCAATCATATTTTAAAAAACACTTTATTCGTCAATTATAATAACAATGGTTATTTAGTATCAAGTGTTGCATTTAATGTAAATAATTTGCACAGATATATAGTTTCAAGTGATCTTATCTAATATGATTTATATATAATTTGATGCTTTCAAGGAACTGTTGTTACTTAATAATAATCATTTATTTGCACACAGTGATATTGTAGCAAGCATTTCATCAAATGCAAATAATTTGCACAGATATATCGTATCAATTACGTTTTTACTAAACATGAGCAAAATGTAACAAAAACTCAATTTGTTAAGCAAGGTACAGGTGGTTTAAGCCTAGAGTTTTCATTCTCTGGGACTGGTGGCCTTACTAGGGTTAAAAAACCAAGTCTGCCTTACTATTTATACATAGATGGAAAAAGAAAAGATGAATTCATACCTTTCTAAAGAGCATTAACACGAAGTGAAACGCAAACAGCGTCGTCAAGTATGTGAATTCAGGCTCATCTAAGGTAGTAAATATTCCTGTCTAATACTAATAATTTAAAAAGATATTTCACCCATTGATTGGACCCTGCACTGGGTCGGAGTGGACTTGCTACTAATGGCAATGAAGGATGTTGTGGTATCATCCCTATTTTCGATACACAATGAACTCTTCATAAGGATATGATGTTTAACTGTAATCCACTCAGGGAGTTGATAGCAAAGCTAGACTAGTGACATTGTATTACTTGTTTTACTGTAATATATAATCTTTATTCTTCTCTCTTAATACATGTTTGTCTTCCGTATTTTATACCAATTTCCGAGGACATAGCAAAGGAGTACTACACACTCCTCAGAGCATTAAAACTGTCATACACATGACCATTTTTTGTGAGTGGGGTCTTACTCTTGTGTAGACGATGCCAAAGATATATTGTAAGCCTCCTCTCCGCATGGCGAGAGCAAAGTATTTTTAAAAAATCCCCGATTTCTGAGACTTATGGGTCTGTAAATGGATGCAAAGACCTGATATCTACAGACATGTCGATCCGTTGAAAATAGAATAAATAACGCTCATTTCAGGGCGATGAGTGAAACCGTGTAGTCTTATTCACTGAATTATAATTACAATACAGTCATATGGTATCAAGCATGTATTTATCAAAAACGTGCCAAATGTGACACTGAGTCAATTTAAATTTAGAGTTATCTTTCTTCTAGTCTGGCTGCCATCATCATTATCATCATTTTCAAGTCACGCAGCTAGGATGGATTTCCCAGTCTCTCTTTCTATTCGCCCCGATCGCCCATTGCTCCTGGTAAGTCCTCTAAATAGCACCCGGTGTTTTCGCAGAGCTGTTGCAGGTACGTTTTTACTGGTCGCCCAGCACTGGCACTTCTAAGTGAAGGAGTCCACTGGAGAACATCTCTTATGAGTTTATCCTTGCTTCTCCAGCAGTGTCCTGCATGTCTTGCTCGTCTTATTTCGGGGGGTTTTGAGATGGGAGGTAGCTAGGTGTTGCTTTCAAGATTTGTTCAATATAATTCGAAGCATTCTTGTGCAGTTCCCATCTAGCTTTTTCTCTACGGTTTTTTTCAGCCTCCATGTAGTGCATACGTACAGTGGTAGTAGTACTGACACAATCACTGCTTGGAAGAAATCCCCTTTAATTTTATCGGATAGATCTGACCTTCATAAAATCAATAGCCTATCAATAACAGTCCTTGTCTTCACCAGGTGAATATTGAAATCACTTTCAGTAGATGAGACGCAGCTGCCAAAGTTTGCCCAAAATATATGCTAATTTCAGAGGGAAACTAAAGAACTCATTCTGCCCTACTATCTATCCTTAGCTTGATGAGAAAGAAATGAATTTATATCCTTTCCCTAAAGTATTAGCGTGAAGAGAGTAGTGCCTGACTGCGCCTTTATATAGGGAGATGTTTAAAATGAATTCATTCGTCTAGATTTCTCATTCCTTTCCTAGATCAAACATCCCATGTGTCGTAAGTTAAGTAAAACTGAAATGCTTGAAATAAATTCAAGTCTCACACAATAAAGTATCGAGTTTACAATCTGCTAAACGATCTGTCATAACTATTCATATAATCGTATTCGATAAAATATCAGCCATCACTATTTATTATGCAGACAAGAGAATACTACCAAGTTCTCTTTCTCCTTCCTCTTTTATCTGTTTGTTTGATGGTGTCTGCTTCTAACATTTCCAGAAATTTGTACGATGGTCATTAAACAAATATTATAAATATTGCCAATTGAGTCGGTGGTAGGAAGTACTATTTACAGTTGCACATTTTTCTCGGAAATTAATTGTCATAGGTTCTTTCATGTCCCAGATGACAATCAGCATGACCTTTACTAACCATTGCAGACTTGACCAGTCGGCTGGGACTGTAGAATACACCGACTGCAGAGAGGTAAGACTCTCCCAACTGGTGACCCTGTCGGCAGTTGCTGTAGAATACACCAAATACATCTCTGCAGTGGGGTAAGACTCGCCCAACGAGTATTTTGGATATGACACTAAGCAATCTGAAGGTGAGGCTCCAGTAATGCTAAATTTGGGGGGAATGCAAAGTACCCCAATATTGCCATCGCTCCCAGGTCCACTCTGACCCGGAGTGGTAGCACCTGATAGTGTCCTATATATGGGTCTAATAGAACTAAACTGTGCTTGTGCAAAACTGAATTGTTAAAATTATAACTGTTTTTAACTTCGAAACTACGTTAGATGCTAAGGTTAGCTGTTTGAAATAGAACTTTTTTTTAAATAGAACTAAACTGTGTACTTATGCTAGACTGAATTGTTTGAAACACAACAGTTTTGACGTTTAAATGAACTGCTTTGCGATTTAACTGTTTGTAAAAAACACTATATTTATACTGAACTGAATAGTTTAAAAATTGATTCGGCGTTAAAGGACCAGAAAAGGGTTGATACACCGTAAAACAGAACAAATAAACAACCAACCACTGCAAACGAACCCTTTACCGTAATGTCTTATCGGCTCGTCGTGGTAAATCCTTTTTTGGCCAATTTATAAATATTTTTTTAGAACTTACTTCTCCATACACAACACACATTCTTTTGTAAATTTCACATGGTTTGAAATTCTCGTCGAGCAAAAGTTTGATGACAGACCTCAGCTTAAGTTTGGAGCATTCTGTTTGATTTGCTACTGTTTTGAATAGCCTCAAAATACATATGTTTGTAAGATTGAAATGATTTTTGCTATAAACTAAATCCAAACAATGCAAAGTTTACCTTTATGAAAATCAATTTTGAAAAAAAAAGCAATATTTTTGCTTTTTTTTTTTTCGAACAATTCACCTTATTTTTTGAGTGACCCTTTTCGGTAGTTAGATAGATTGATAGATAGAAATGAACAAAGTTAAAGAGAAGAATAGATAGAGAGATATGAACACTTTTAGATAGATAGATAGATAGATAAAAACTTGTTTAGATTAATTGATAGATACAGCCTTAGATAGATAGATAGGAATCAGAACAAGCTTAATGATTTTTATCTTTAAGGGTTTTGGGACTATTGTCTTCATAATTATAGTTATTTCCACAACTTTTCGGCCGATATGTCCTCCGGCCTTCTTCAGGTGTTTGCCAAACTTAGGAACCTACACGGAATTTCGAACGACGTTCCTTATTGATTCCATGGGGGTCACCTGTTCTGATTCCGTTAATCATAACGGGGTACAAGTGTTAAAAATTCCTGTATTATTACTGTATGGTTACGTTGTGGAAATAACAATAAAGATGAAGACAATAGTCCGAAAACTCTTAATGATAAAAATCATCAAGCTTCGCTTCAGAAATTCAGACAACTGGTCTTGTTTATGTTCTTCCCTATTATTTTACATATTTCTAATATTCCATGGTCTGGAACCAACCTTTCTTTTATAACATTCTAGCTTGGTCAACAAGACGCTTTGTATTAAATCGAGCGCATTTTGTCCAAATTTCTATTATTCTTTTTCTATACCCTCGTTGTGTAGGATTGCTCTTAAGATAACAGTACATTTTTACTGCCTTCGCAAGTCTATTTTTTCTGTTGAATTGAGAGATTTCTTATCATTACTATTATAATTATTATTATTATTATTCCTTAAGAGATTTTCACATCAGGGTTAGTTTCAGTTATTGTAAATCTCCTTTGGTATTCAGAACGCTTCCCAGTATTCTAGTCGATGTTTAAAATGCTGTGGTCCGGATGGTTTAGCTTCTTCTGATTTCCTATTCTCCCAGTCTTTAGGCCATACCTTTGGGGATCGTTCCAAGTTCACCAACTACAATTGATACCATCGTCACCCTCATGTATTATATTTTTGTAATCATCGGGTAAGGTCCAAATATTTGTCTATCGCTTTGTTTTCTTTCATTTTCACAATATGAACGGCAAAATCCACTAGAATGCTATTTTTTTGTTAATTAACAACACTAAGTCTGGTCTTCTGGCTGAGCGTAAGTGATTCTTTTGTATCTCAAATTTTATGCATCTCAGGCGACATTACTATTTATCGACTTTACCAAGGCCTTCGATTCCATCCACAGAGGGAAAATGGAACTAATCCTACTAGCATACGGCCTACCAAAAGAAACCGTAGCAGCAATAATGATCCTCTACAAAAACACAAAAGTGAAAGTACGTTCACCAGATGGAGACACGGAATACTTCGACATTGTTGCAGGAGTACTACAAGGAGACACGCTAGCCCCATACCTCTTTATCATCTGTCTTGACTACGTGCTTAGAACTTCGATCGACAAAATCAGAGAAAATGGCTTCGAGCTGACTAAGAAAAGAAGCAAAAGGTACCCCGCAAAAACAATCATAGACGCCGACTACGCTGATAACTTAGCGTTACTGGCGAATACGCCTAATCAAGCAGAGACACTAGTGCATAGTTTGGAACGAGCTGCAGCAGGCATTGGCCTCCATGTCAATGCGCACAAAACTGAATATATGTGTTACAACCAAACGGGCAACATTACCACTCAAGACGGAGCCTCTCTGAGGCTAGTGGACAAATTCACCTACCTAGGAAGTAGCGTCTCATCAACAGAAAACGACATGGACACACGACTGACGAAGGCATGGACGGCTATAGATAGGCTCTCAATAATATGGAAATCAGACCTGACCGATGAAATGAAGCGCTGTTTCTTCCAGGCAGCGGTTGTATCGATACTGCTATATGGATGCACTACATGGACGCTAACCAAACGGCTGGAGAAGAAACTTGACGGCAACTACACAAGAATGTTGAGAGCAACACTGAACAAGTCCTGGCGACACCACCCCACGAGACGCCAACTGTACGGGCACTTGCCTCCCATCACGAAAACTATACAGGTCAGACGAGCCAGACACGCCGGACACTGCTGGAGAAGCAAGGACGAGCTCGTAAGTGACGTACTCCTATGGACCCCCACATATGGCCAAGCAAAAGCAGGAAGACCAGCCCGAACTTACATACAGCAGCTATGTGAGGACACAGGATGTAACGCAGAAGACCTGCCGGAGGCGATGAACGATAGGGAAAAGTGGCGAGAGATGGTCAAGGATACCCGTGCCTCGGCACGTCATGATGATGATGATGATGATTCTGTTGGACAAATTCTGGTTTGGGCATATACCATTTGGGAGGATGGTCAAATTCTAATCTCTTGCGCAATTTCCAGTGGATCAATTATCCCATCTAAGTCGTGCATAGTCTTTTTCTCATTTTGTGCTAGTTCGCTGGATTCACTAATCATCTAATATACTGTATCACCTCTCTTTCCCCA
The DNA here is from genome assembly GCA_963585895.1 of Sepioteuthis lessoniana. NCBI lineage: Eukaryota > Metazoa > Mollusca > Cephalopoda > Myopsida > Loliginidae > Sepioteuthis > Sepioteuthis lessoniana. The sequence continues at coordinate 50,314,601 of OY757918.1, read as the reverse complement.
TAACCAACACGTAGTATTCAGTTGCATATTATCAATTTTCACTTTTATATAAATGGTTCATTTTGTATTATTTTATGCTGTTATAAGAAGAGATTTAATTTCTCTCTTAAGCTTTCTTTTTCTTAGCCAAGTCCATGTCTTCTAGTGTGCAATCTTACCAGTTTATTATTATTATTTTCTCATTTGAGAGTTCTTCACACCAGGATTACCTGAGGGTTTTCTCTGCAGCTTGGCTGACAGCAAGTCTCATCAAGTCTCCATCACTCTTCTTAGTATTCTGGCCAATCTCAGCAATGCTGTAGTTTGGATGGTCTCCACTCGTTCTCTTATTTCTCTCTACCAAATCTTTCGTGTCTGTACCGAGCGCATCAATTAGAATTGGCATCACAGTCACTTTCATATTCCATAGTTTTTTTCAGTTCTCTAGCAAGGTCAAGGTACTTATCTTTCTTTTCGCTTTCTTTCAGTTTCAATCAGTGATCAGCCAAACGGAAAAGTTCAGTATTCAGCAGTTTTATTTTATTTTATTTTATTTTTTTGTTGACTGTCACTTGGTCTGGTCGTCTGGCCGAGATTAGATGATCCGTTTGTATCTCAAAATCCCAGAGAATTTTATGCGTCTCATTTTCTAGGACGGATTCTGGTTTGTGCAAATACCAATTGTTTCTATTGTCAAATTTAAGCTTCTTGAACAATTCCCAGTGGATCAACTTCTCCTCACAGTCGTGTAAATTTTTGTACTCTTTTTGCGCTAATTTACAGCATTCACTTATTATGTGATTGATCGTTTCGTCCTTCTCACCACAAAATCTACATCTGCTATTTTGTTGCGTTGAGTCTATTTTTGGTTTGACATAGTCCTTATTGCATTGTTTTGGGCTGCTATTAGAAGGGATTTAGTTTCTCTCTTAAGTTTTCCTTTTCTTAGCAATGCCCAAGTTTTTTCGTGTGAGATTTTGCTTGTTTGTCGTCTGAAATTGTTTTTCTTCCGTTTTTTTAAAATTGTTTTCTAGTTATTTTTGTTCTATTGATGTTTGTGTCGTCTGTATTGTTTCTGGTATCTGTAATTAATCTTCCTCTGCACTTTTTATGTCATCTTCTAGTCGTATCGATGCATCGACGCAATCAAGGATGCTGGTAAGTCCTCTTCCTTGTTCTTTTCTTGACACATACATTCCATGTACGTCATCTCTGTGATGAAGGGCCTAATCAATCGTCATGAATTTTTTTGTTCTCAGGTCTATTTGTTGAAGTCCACTTTAAGAATGGTCCCGAGTATCTTACGAGGTAGGACAGCCCAGGTTTTTTTTCCCTTTGATGAGATTTCTGATTTGTAGTTTGTTTTAAAGTGCTTTCTTATTCTTCTGATGTTACCCTTTTAAAATTTTTTCTTTCATCTTCGCTTGTTTCATGTTGTCTGCTTCTAATATTCTCAAGTATTTGTAAGTTTCCTTTACTCCAACCGTTGTGATTTTTCCTTGATTTGATGGTTCTATCATTTTCGTCATTTGTCGTTTTCCGCTTTTCATTACTAGCATGAAACATTTTCCCCAGCTAAATTCCATCCTAATATCGTCATTATATATCCTAATCGCCTGGATTAAGGTTTTCAATTCTTTTTGACTTTTTGTAAACAGTTATTTTTTTGCGATTCATAAAGTTTGTATTCTCTTGCGCATTTCCAAAGTGTGATTGAGTAGCATCATCGCTATTACAAATAATAGTGGTGATAGCGCATCTCCCTGGAAAATCTCTCACTGGATTTTCACCTCAGCTAAGCCTTGTCGTACTGCGGTCCGTCCCATTCTCCGGTTTTCAATGGTATTCTCGATAAACTTTTACTTCACAGGATATCTTATTCAGCTAAAGACAGTCAATTATCCAGCTTATCATATGCCTTTTTCTATTCACGTATTCCTATTTCTTGTAAGTATCTATTCGTTTCGATAGCCAGTCTTTCATGGATGGATATGAATTTTTAAAACCAGTATCCATGTATGTCATTATGGTCTCGCGTTTTCCTACCTTTTTTAGTGTTTCTCAGAGTGATCGATGTATATTTTCGCCTTCGGTCCTTCTTCAAGTCCTTTTTTAGACTTTTCCCATGTTATTTATCCATTCGGCTTTTCTGTTATGTACTCTTCGTTCCCATATTTTGCTCCAAAATTGTTGTTTTCTTGTCGTCCGGTTGTTGGTATGTCTTTGTCCATTCTCCCCCTCTTTGTTGGTAGAATTCTTTCGTTGTTTTTGAAAGTTTTGTTTTGTCTGTATTGTCTCATCTTGTCTTGATATCTTTTCAGGCTTCTTTCTATTGCCAGTAACCCCTGATTTATTTCCAATTATTATTTATTCTTTGACAGTTTTTCAACGTCAGCGTTAACTGATGGTCTTTCACTGGAGTGAGTGGCAGCAAGTCTCCTAAAGTCTCCAGGACTCTTCTCCGTATTCTGGCCGTTCTCTGCAATGTTGTAGTTTGGATAGTCTTCTCTCGTCCTCCAATGTCCAAGTCCTCTAGTCCTCTTAATAGCCCTTTCGTTACTGTACTGAATGCACCAATCACGATTGCTATAATCGTCACCTTCATACGAGGTGCCTTCAATAAGTTTCCAGACTTTTTTTCGGATGGCCACTTTTATTGATAGTACACACATGGAACTTCTGCAAGGCCGAATGGAACTCCTCTTGTGTGAGTGTGTCAATGACCTTCGTTACAGCCTCTTCCATCTCTTTAATTGTCTCATAACGACAGCCTCTACGTTTTTCCTTGAGATTAGGGAATAACCAAAAGTCACAGGGAGCAACGTCTGGATTATAGGGAGGATGAGGATCTGTCTTGATGCCCATGTTGGTCAAAAGGTCTGTGACAAAGATGGACTTGTGGACTCATGCATTGTCCTGCTGGAAATGCCACTGACCCGATTTTAAGAGTGCTGGCCTCTTCTGATGGAATCTCTTCCTGAACTCCCTTAAAACCTCAACATAGTATTCCTTGTCGACTATCTGTCCAGTGGGAACCCAATGCATGTAGATCATGCCAGTGCTGTCAAAAAAAAAGGGATCATCAAAAGTTTGTGGGTGGATTTGATCTGTCTGGCCTTCTTGACTCTGGAAGAGCCAGCATGCTTCTACTGGGAACTCTAACTCTTGGTCTCTGGGTCATAGCAGTGGATCCAGCTTTCATCGCAGGTTACCAGAGCATCAAGAACTGCGGGATCTGAATTGATCAGCTCAACCATCTCCCTGCTGTCAAGACAACGTCTTTCTTTCTGATCTTCTCTGAGTACCCTTGGGACAAACTTCACACAAATCTTCTGCATCTTCGGTTCCTTGCGAATAATTGTGTGTACAGTTCCCACACTGACATCAAACTGTTCACTTATTGTCTCTAGAGAAAGTTCTTATCCATGAAATTCTTTATTTGGCCAATCAACTCTGGTGTTTTGACTTTCTTACTCCTCCCACACCTTTTATCATCCCTCACAGACTCCCTGCCTTCCTTGAATCTCTTATGCCACTCGAAACCTGATGCTCGATTCATGCAAGATGGTCGAAAAGCAGTTTCAGACTGCTTTTCGACCATCTTGCATTCCGTACGTTTCTGTGGCATTTTTTCCAAGTTTAAAACAGAATTTTATTGCATATCGTTCTTCTAAAGTATCCTCACGTCCAGATTGCATTTTTGAACTTCACCAGATGTGATAATCAGGCTTTAGTATGGTATATTCCAATTGCTGCTGTGGCTGTTCATTTAAACCTGAAATCATAAAAAAATTAATCAGTCATCTCATAAGATGTATAGCAAGAACATTGTGAATTTTCAAGTGTCTACGACAATTTTAAATGCCTGTACAAGAAAGAAGCCTGGAAATTCCATAATTTTTTAAATCCCCTAGCAAGGTCCAGGTACTTATCCTTCTTTTCCCTTTCTTTCCGTTTTATTCTGTGGTTAGCCGGTACAGCAATTATGCAAGTTCTCTTGTTTTTGTTGATTACTATAAGGTCTGGTCTTCTGGCCGCGATTAGGTGATCCGTGTGTATGGCAAAGTCCCATTGGAGATTATGTGTTATTTTCTAGGACATGTGCTGGTTTTTGCATATACCATTAGTTCGTATGGTCAAATTTAAATTTCTTGCAAATCTCTCGTGGATCACTTTGCCCACCCAGTCGTGTCTAATCTTATACTCCTTCTGTGGTAATTTGCTGCATTTGCTTATTATTTGATTGATGGTTTCATCTCGATAAACATATAACCTACATTTGCAATTTTGTTGCATCTTTTCTATATTCGCTTTGATTTGATTGGTTCTTATGGTGAGTTTTTGTGCTGCTATTAGGAGAGAGTCTGTTTCTCTTTTAAAGTTTTCTTTTCTTAGCCACGTCCAGGTTTTCTCGTGCGAGATGTTGTTTATTAGTCGTTTAAAGCGTCCATAGAGTTGTTTTTCTTCCTATTTTCCCCTAGTTATTGTCATTCTGTTGGTCATCGTGTTGTCAGTATCTTTTTGATGGCTGTAATCAGTCCTCCTTCGTGTTTTTATATTTAGTCCTCGAGTCGTTGTATTGATACGACAACACTGTCTTCAAGTCTGGCAAGTCATCTTCCTCCATTCTTTCCTGATACATATTGTCTGTCAACATCGTTTCTGGGATGTAGTGCCTTATGCATGGTCATTAGTTTCCTTGTTTTTTTATTCATTTGCCTAGGTTCTTCTCTGGTCCACTTCACAAAGGGTCCCGAATACCTAACTAGATGTTACAGCCCAGGTATTTATTTTTTTGATAAGGTTTCTGATTGATTGTTTTGTCTCGAGTAGTTTTCTAGTTCTTCTGAGATATTTTTTCTTAATTTTGCCTTTCATCTCCACTTGTTTGATGGTGTCAGCCTCCAAGATGTCCAAGTATTTGTAGGTTTCCTTTTTTCCAAGCGTTTTAATCTTGTCTTGACTTAGTAGTTCCATTCCGTCGGTCAGATGTCGTTTGCTACTTTTCATTACTAGCATGGCAGATTTTTCTATGCCAAATTCCATTCCTATGTCCTGACTATATATTATAACTGCGTGTGTTAGAGTTTCCAGTTCTTTTTTCCTTTTCATATTTTTCCTATTTTAAAATTTTTTCCTCCTCCTCCTCCTTCTTCTTCTTCAAATTACTATTATTATTATTATTATTATTTACTCATAAGATTTTTTCACATCAGTGTTAGCTTATGGCTTTTCACTGGAGTTTGAGTGACAGCAAGTCTCCTCAAGTCTCCAGGACTTTTCTCAATATTCTGGCCGTTCTCAATAATGTAGTATTTTGGATGGTCTCCACTCGTCCGCCAACTTCCAAGTCCTCCAGTCCCTTTAGTAATCCTTTGGTTACTGTTCCAAACGCACAAATTACAATTGTTATAATTGTCACCTTCATGTTCCATAGTTTTTTTTAAATTCCCTAGCAAGTTCGAGGTACTTATCCTTCTTTTCACATTCTTTCAGTTTTATTCCGTGGTCAACCGGGACAGCAAATCGACAATTTTGCAAGTTCTCTCTTTTTTTTGTTGTTGATTGTTATCAGGCCTGGTCTTCTGGCTGAGATTTGGTGATCGGTGTGTATGTCAAAATCTCACTGGAGTTTATATGTGTTATTTTCTAAGACAGGTGCTGTGTTGGGCATATACCGTTAGTTCGTATGGTCAAATTATTATTATTATTATTATTATTATTATTATTATTATTATTATGTTATAGTGAAGTTTTTTGTGTCGCAGATATGTTTCTATAATTATCTTTTGACTGTCTATGTCCTCTCTGTGGCCATGTGTATTTTAGTGCCTGTTTTGAGGTAAACCGGCAAGTCTTATGATTGTACCTTGATAAACAACCATATGGCTTTCAAAAATAACGAAATGTTATTGAGCATGTATTCCCTCGTACATACACACCGAAATAACTGCGTCTGTAATCTTTCTATATAATTAGGTGAATATTTCTAAGTTCACTTAAAAAAAACGCTGGATAATTTTTAAAAGAGAGTTTGCAAATAACAACCTCCAAATCCACACCGCAAAAAACAAAATCGAATAAAAATAAAAAATAAAAACTGGAAATAATAAACATTTGGCTTTTGTGTAACTGCAAACATTGGAATTTTACCTCATTCCATTATGCGTTGATGCGCCCTTCCACTTGCGCCAAGCAGTTGAGAACATGCTTTTTGTGGAAGAGGAACTAACATGGTGTTACGTGGTATGTACCAAACTTTAATATCTACATTTCACTTTCAGTCATACCGAGAACTTTAACATGGCAGCTTACTCAATAACGCAGGAAATGATAATCACGTCGAGGTCCTAGGTCAAACTGCTAACGGCAGTAAATCTGAGATAACTAGCCACTTAAATTTGGCCTGGCCCTCGTGCTCATGATCAGGAATGACATGAAGGTTTATGGTGAGTGGGGAGAGTGTCATTCGTGGCCAAATAAACGAAACATTCGAATTTGTCAAACGTCTTATGGATATTTGGGTTTGTCCAGATGATTCAAGACATCATCAATTACAAAGAAACTGAACCTATTAAAAACTTAGGGAGTAACCGGGGCGTTGTTGTAAAAGTGCTATACTGGAACTTTGTGGTAAGCGAGTTCGAACTCTAGTTGTGCCATAACATTCACTTTCGTACTAATACCCTTGGAAAAGGTATGAAGCCCCGATCTCTAAATATATGGGTTAAATACAACCACTACAAGTTCGTCAGAAAGGATTTGGCATCAAAATAATTAAAGAAGGTTGAAATACCATTAAAAACTAAGAAACCAACCATCTTTAAAACTTATTGAAATTAAAATGTTTGTTTTTTATTTAATAGCATATCAATCTTCTCGGTTTATCTCGCCAAATCCATCGGTTTTTTTCCAGATGGACAGTAGTGATACTATTTATCCATTGGTAGGAGAATAAGGGGTTTCATACCTTTCGTAAGGGTAATTATCGGAAAGTGAACGCAATAGCGCGACTGGAGTTCGAACTTACGTACTACTATTCAGCAGTCCAGCGCTTTATCCATTACACCCTCTTAAAATTAAAATTAAAATGATTTTTAAATGAAAAGCTCTCTATGAAGATTTTTAGATTTAAGATTTTTTTCTTATCATATTTACCAACTTCTCCGCTCGGGCAGGATATGACACAAGGTCAATTTTTTAAGCGGAGTTTAACAGGTTTTTCAGAGTTTTCCTTCTAGACTTGTTGCCTCACCAAGGCTGAAGAACCCAGGCTACCGTACTATTTACCCATAGCTGGAGGGAGAATAATTGGATTCATACCTTTCCCAAGGGTATTAGTGCTATGTGAAAGGCAATCAGTCTCGTCCAGTATTTGAACTCGTGTCGCCGTATCCATTTCCTACGACGATAACCATTACACCACGGGCACTTCCAAAGATTTTTTTCTTATAATAGTTATATGCAAAACTATTGTGGGGAAAGTGTCCGTAACGAAGGAGTTAACTTGCTTGACTTTGATATCAACGTAAGCGAGTTTTACGATCATTTTGGAACTAATACCATTGAGAAGGACGTGAATTCCCTAATCCTCCCAATTATGCGTTAAATAGTACCTCTACGGGGTGCGGAAGTAAAATATGCAATAACTTTTAAAACGTGTTTTTTAGTCTGATCAGTGACATTTAAAAAGAAGTATCTGAATTATTTAACCATTTTTAAAAAATTGAAATTTAGCCCAAAATGAGTGAGCAAGAAAAAAAGCAACAAAGAATTTATGATTAGCTTTACATAGAAACCAAGCTAAAAAAATCCTAAAAACTGGAGTTTCTTTATGGCCTCCATCAATCCCTGACCGTAACCTCCTTGATTATGCAATATGGGGAATTTTAGAAAACAAAACAAATGCAACTTTCCATTCAAGTATTGGTTTGCTTAAGACTTCTAATGAGGAGGAATGGAATAAAATGTCTGAATAATTTATTTAAAAGCATGCAAATTCTTTCGAAGGCGTGTTGATACAATAATTGAAAAAAAATGACGGTATTGAGTAAATTTAGTTTTTTGTTTCTATCTTATCATTTTGTTGCTTATTTTTAAAAATTAGATTTAATCTTGTTTTATAATAGAGTCGTTTTTTTATTATATTAGAATATTCCTAATTTTGCATCCGCACCCTGTACTGTTCTTCAGCAAGAATAACTTTGACATACTTAGGTTGATAATCCATTTAATAAAGTTACTAAACCAAACCAAACCTATGATAATAAAACAATAAAATTGCATGAAGAACGCATGACAGTTATTTATTAAAGCCTGGTTTTAAAAATAATTGCGCAAATTATATATCCCATGTGATAAACAATACTCATTAGCCCATATACGCATAGAAAAACTGTTTATATTCATATCGATCACATTCTTACATAGTCGGTGTACATTTTTGATTGACATCAAAGATTTTACCAGAAGCATGTTTAAAAAAGTCTCATATCAAAAAAAGTAACATAATTTAAAAACGATGAAATAATTGATTATATTATTTTGGATGATTGGTCCCGTTTGGGAGCCGAGTCTTTAACTCTTACGCGACGAAATGCTGTATTTCAGCCTTAAATACTTTCTTCTGTTAGTTTATTGATACTTTGCAGGAAATCCAACGAAAGTGATTCGCATAATCACAACAAAGATAAGACTCAAGCATTGATCCCGATCCTAAGTTCTCTTTCTTTCTTCAATGTATCTAACTATCCATTTCAGCTGCTTCGTATCTATCAATATATTTGTCTCTCTGTCTCTGATCATATATATATATATATATGTATATATATATATATATATATACTAAGATTGGTATGATATATATATATATATCAATTACTACTCTCTTCCAAATATATGTTAAAAAATATTGGGAATAAAACTGTTACTCACAAGACAAAAATGATCGTTGAATGAAACGTTAATTTTCTTTAAAATAAACCTATGTTTATTCCAGCGAGTCTTTTATTAATTGAAGCACTTCCATGGATAAAATAAACTCTAATTTCTCTTTTAATATGGTGTAAAGCAGCGTCAGCATTTCTTTTAATACTTTCCGGTTCCTAAAATCTTATACCTGATAGCAAGGAAACAAGAAAAAGTTATATGGATCTGGTACTGGTTAGTGTGGAGGTTACTCCTTTTACAGTGTTCTAGTGAAACTTTATGTAATCAAAACAGATATAATTAGTTATTATTTACAAACTCGGCAACACATTCCTTAAAAAGGTTTCTGCTTGTAATGTTTAAAGAAAAAGGCAAAAAAGTGAGATGTACTGCAAGGCTAGTTCCACCCAATTAGTCTCAACAACTTTTTTTTGCAGTATGGAACAGATATTGGAAACTGAAAAACGAAATGTGAAAAAGGCCATGTGTTATTCCTAAAGGAGTGAAATGGCATGTTCTGTTATGATCTGATAATGGCAATCTGGTTTTAGAGAAGAGGATAGTGTCAGCCCAGCACCTGTTAGTATTGCTGGATTATACCAAATTAAGACACTCCCCTTGCACTTGCTTACATACATATATATATATATATTGAAGAAGTCCCCGTTGTATAGTGGCAAACATGTTGGACTGAGACATCATAGTAATCGAGTTTGAACTCTTGTCACGCTATTACGCTCACTTGCGTACTAATACTCATGAGAAAGGTATGCCCCCCCTATTCCCTCAGCTATGGTTTAGATATCACTACTGTTCGTCTGCTCGGGTAGATTTAGCATCAAATAACCCACGAACGCTGATACGGTTTAATGAAACTAATATATATATATATATATATATATACATCACCCATCAACATGTGCGACCAAATCAGTTGTTTATTAATTAATTTCTTCCTAAACGGACAAAACCAGGATTTTTTTTATTACATGATCAAAAACCTGTAACTAAAATATTCCTATTTAGATAATAACTAATAATATCCGTTTTGATTGTATAAAGTTCCGCTAGAAATTATTAAATCTGGTATATCAGGTTTAGAAGAAAATTCAGTTTTTATGAATAATTGTTAGGGTGTCATTGGCCTAGTGGGTCGAGTGATCACCAATGGTCCGGGATACCTGGATTCAATCCCAAGTAGAATCACACCAAAGACTTTAAAAACGATACTTGATACGCCTTGCTTAACACTCAGCAATATAAAGTCCGTATCAAGAGTAAATTCGAGCAATCCAGGGAAAGGAGTCGCGCCTCCCCTACACTTCGGTGATGTAGCTATTGAAAAGGGAGTCTTCTGTTCACCCTCGATTATGGTCGCTAACTTTATTTTACTTTACGGATTTCTTTCTTTCTTTCTTTCTTTCTTTCTTTCTTTCTTCTCAACACACACACACACACATTGAAACTCTGTATCCAAAAGATAAAACTACAACACTTGTGCCTCGAAAGGTGAGTGTCCCTGTAACGTAATGGTTACAATGGGCAACTACCTCGGAGTAAGTGAGTTCGAACACAAGTGAGCGCTATTAAGTTCTATTTCGAACTATTACGCAGAGGAAACTTACGAAACCCCTTATTCCCTCCCAGATATCCATTTAAAAGTAACTTCATGGTTCTACTTCAAAGATGGCTTTAGCATTATATAAGCCATGAAGGATGATATACTATTACAAGCAAAGAATTCTGTCACGAAAAGTAAAATTATCTAAGCATTTACATAAGGTGTGGAAATAGTTGGAGATTGCTATGTTTGAATATTTTTGGTTATAGAGTTTCAGTCATGTAAAGTTTAATAATGAATAATACCAAATAATACTCGTGTTGATTGTAAAATATTCCATTACTAAAAATAGTTGTAAAATATTCATATGCAATTGTCTACAAAGAAGTACATATCTTAATCATATTTATATCAAATATATGATGCAGTATCTAATAAGACAAAAATGAACGTTCAATGAAACGCTAATTTTCTTTAAAATAGTCCTGTGTTTATTCCAGTGAGTTTTCTATTGCTTGAAGCTCCTCTATTGAACGAAATAGCATCTTAACTTTTCTTGTATAAAGTTGTACCAGTATATTTTAAATATTTTCCATGTCCTCAAATCTTACAGTAGACGTGGAGTTTGTGATGGCTACAATGGTTTGGAGAATATCAATCTTCATGGGTGATTTAAAGTCAAAGTTATCCTTACAAAAGGACGGTAGTGGTACAATCCAAGCAATAATTTGAGGGCAAGAGAGTTCTAACATTTACCAAGGATCTTATTCCGAAATTGAACGTAATGGCGCGATTGGATTTCGAACGCACTTACTACGATGTTGCAGTCCAGCGCGTAAGCCACAAAACCACGAAGACTCTTCCAAATAACAACACGCTGACTCTATTCTTCAGACCCCAAGAACTAGAAGTGAATTTAGTGTCATACCTAAAGCGCAAATTACAAGATCGATTGTTTTAGTAGTGAGAGGTGTCCTAGCAAGACTTCTAGGTTCCTCAAGTCTAGGTCGGGATAGCAGAAGACACCAAAGATAAAAATAGAAATGTATCAGCACCAAATCGGCATCAGGCTGTGATTGGCTGAAAGAAGCTCAAACGGAAGACCGTGGAAGTAGACGCGGAACAGAAAAGAGGAAAAGGGAGAGTTGGAACCCAGACGCAGAAATGTGAAGACGGGACCCCAAACGGGCACATGCGAGAACTACAGCAGAAAATGAAAAAGATAATACCAAGCTCAGTGTCAGCCCTCACTCTCTCTCTTTTCTTAGATTGTTTTATTTCTCTCTGTGTAGCTTAAGCGGTGGACCTAATTTTTATACTCTGTTTTTCTCTTCTCGACAACTATTAAGAGATTTAGAAGCAAATAAACTTTTGTATTAGCGAAGCAAGAGAGTGTTTGGCGTGTTCGTCATTTTTTCTCACGGCGATGGTCCGACTGACACTTAAGGCGTAGTGGTACATCCATAGACTCGTTAGAACCGTGGTTGTATAAATGTCTACGTAGTACCATAACGTTACAAGGGTATGTAGAGAATTGTCGTGGTGTGAGCGTCTATTTGGCGACTTAGTATAACATACACCTATTTGAGAACCGTAGCGTTACAGTGATAGCAGTTAAATCTTTAGGTTCCGAGAGTATCATTGAATTTTTTGGCACTTCGGTTACAATAGATTTCCTATAAATCTAATCATCCTCCACTGAAGCTAATGACTAATAGATTTAACGGAATACCAACTCATCTAGGGTTATTTTATACCCAGAGCTTGGGAAATTGCGTTCATTGTACTTCATTGTACGTCCATATTTACATTTTTATGGTAGATGCACACGGTCCTATAGAAGTTTTAAGCTAATCTTTTTGATTCATAGATGGGCCGCTCCGGGTCAGGGTAGAACTGGAAATGATGGAAATGAAGGGTACTTCACCCACCCCCACCCCAGATTTACAGAAATGGAGAACCAACATTAAATGCTATTTAATATCATACCCAAGATATATTTTGGTACGGGGTAAGACTCCTAACAAAAAACCTGATAGAGTCAGCATATTCTAATTTCCACTGACATTATTGTCATAAAGAATGGGCTCTAGATCTGCATTTAACCCTTGAAATGCATTGAAGAGGTTTAGAGAAGTGGATATTTTCTCTCAACTTGGAATTTGTCATCACTTATTTTCGACTAATATCCGCTTTGATATCGACATCCGTTTACGGGCAGTAAGTTTCATGACCAAGTCCCTGAACGAACCAATGAAAATATATATGTCGTATAACGTCATAACTTCTTTGTTTATCAATCTTTTAAAAATGTCTTTACTTTTTATTGCAAGATTTTCACTGATATTCAAATTAAATAAAAAGGTGCTGACAAAATAATTTGTGGCAAAATTTATTACTTCGAAACTTGAAGACAAGAAGGGATTCTTCTTTTTTTTTATTTTAAGGGTTACATCTGTGAATCGATTGAATGGAGGCGGCATTACGTAATCGTAATCGTCATAGGCGGATATGAGACGATCAAAACGTCATAAGGCACAACAACGATAAAAACAAAATATATTTATTCTTTGGTGTTGTTCCTCGGAGTAACAAGAAAACAGAAAATAAAAAGAATTTAAAATTAAAATGATAAAGGGGAAATATTAGTTAAGAATTAATAATCTTATTATGAAAAAGATTACGTGCAAATACCGACATCAGAATTCCCTTAGTTATTTAAGCCACATTCTTCATGATTTTATTTTAATCTCAATTATGAATTAAATTGTTTTATATCATTAATACTGTTGGTCCTATTACACACTAATAGAAGGCATTTGTAGTTATATATTCTACCAAATAGAATTTTACTGTGGGAACGCGAAGGCTAATTTGCAAATTGATCAACAAATTGATTTTAATAAATATTTGTTTATTTTAATTTATTTCTAATTATTTGGATCTATTTTAATCAATATGAGATAAATCTTAAAATGAATACATTAACAAAAAGAAATAACTGTAATTTTGTTCTTTAGTGTCTAATTTAATTAAATAGTTAAATAAGAAAAAATATCTATGAAAGGCTAGAATGATGGAAAGAGCTAACATACAAGATGTTCTACTATTATAACCCATCTATTTCAAATAAGTTTGGTTATTTGGTTTAGTTTCTTTGTTTAATGTCCGTGGGTTATTTAACGTCAAAACCATTTTATAGAAGAGTAAGTGTTACTATTTAACTGGATAGATTAGGGACTTCCCATACTTTTCCCAAGAGTATTACTTCTAAAGTTAACGCAGTAACACAACTGGAGTGTGAACTCGTTTTTATTTACGATGACACAGTCCAATACGTTAGCCACTGCGCCACGGAGAATATCCTCTTCAAATAAATTTAGAGTAATAATTAATTATTTGTATAGAAATCATTTAAATTAGATAAAAAAAGTAATCATTTTATATCCATTCACATTTCCTTTCTGATATGTATAAGTTAGCGACCATAGTCGAGGGTGACCCGAAGGCTCCCTTTTCGATAGCTACTACACCAAGGTGTAGGGGAGGGCGCTACTCCATTCCAAGGATTGCTCCACTTTACCCTTGAACCGTACCTTATAATGCTGAGTGTTAAGCAAGGTGGTATCAAGTTCCATTTTTAAAGTCTTTGGTATGACTCGACCTGGGATTGAACCCAGGTCTCCCGGGCCATTGGCGAAAACAAAAATAAGTATAATCTTTTTTATATGCATTCATATTTACTTTCTAATCAAGTAAACATAATTATTGATAACGATTAATATGCAGAGAAATCAATTAAAATCGAATAAAAAATAAGTGTTACTATTTATATGGTTTCTTATTCAGTTTCATTAGCTTTTAAAATTTGATTTTATCGCATCAAATTTTATTACGTCTAAAATTAAATAATTACTTCAAATTTAAAACTTAGATACTTACTTCAAAATTGAATTTATTTCATTAAAATCTATTACATTAAAAATTAAATAGTTACTTCAAATTTAAAACTTAAATACTTACTTCCAAATTGAATTTATCACAGCAAATTTTATTACATTAAAACTTAAATACTTGAGTATAGAAAGAGAATTTTAGTATTTTCATTCGTTAAAATCTATATTTTACATTTAAATCAAGCCGCATGCTAAAAAGTGTTGATGTCTAGTCATATAAATACAAATAATAAAAATGATATAAATGTAAATTAAGTTAATGCGGGCGGGAATGTGTGTATGCAAATAATTACATATTTGAATTACATATGGGTTCCTTTGTAAGGGAGACTAAATAAAATTGATACTGTAGCAGTAGGAATTTTCGTATTTTGGTTTGGCGCGTAATTTAATTCGACGCATAATTTCACCCAATCAGGATGACTTATCCTATTCATTCCGGATATCTTTTCTGCGCAGCAGAAATTGGGGAAGCTGCCAAACACAGCCTTTTTCAGAACGACTTGGTTCTGTACAGATGTCTACCGTCTGCTCTCCAATAGCAGCAGCAGCAGCAGCAGCAGCATCTTGGCACCATGAGGGAAAAAGTCTAATTCATTGAACCCCCGTCTATTTTTAATAGACCAAGGGTTCACAGTTGAATATGGGTTAGATACATTCAATACGCTACACACAGGAACAACTTTATGTCACCCCCAAAATTGGCTATGTCGATTGCGATGCCGAATTCCGCTCCGACACCAAGTTCTTATTTCACCTCTGGGCCACATTTTCTGGAGACCACACGCTTCTCCCCGAAATAACCAGAAACACAAACTCACGGTGGCTCCAAAGTTTATTTCCTCCAAAGGCAAACATAACTTTCGCTACATACTGCGAACATACTTTTCCTCGCTAAAAACAATAACAAACTTTCTTCATGCTAAAATACCATTTCTTGAGCGTCGAATTAAAAAATACTTGTCTTAATACATCATCATCTTCATCTTTTCGCGCCGCCAGCACGGATCTCCATGACCCTCTCCCGCCACCCGTCTCTATCGTCCATCACTCCCGGTAGGTCTTCAAGGCTACATCCTGTATCAGCTCAGAGCAGCTGTAGATAGGTTCTTGCTGGTCGTCCAACCTTTGCTCGTCTATTTGAAGGGGTCTTATGAGTTCATCTATACTTCTCCAGCAGTTTCCCGCATGCCTGGTTCGTTTAAATTGGTGTCTTAATCACTAGTGCCAAAATACACACACACACATACACACACACATTCTCTCTCTCTCTCTCTCTTTCTCTCTCTCTTTGTCTTTGTCTGTCACTCTGTCTCTCTCCCTCTCTCCCAATATATGTATATATATGCAGAGTGCGATGCGTAGTTTGGCGTCTAAATTACGCAAAAATTGAAATAACACTGATATTTCAATTTATCGAGTATTTACCAAAATTACTTGAAAATATCTTGAAATATAAAAGATTAAATTTATTCATAGAAATTTCCACTGGGCACAACTACGGCCTTCAGATGACTTTGGAATCTTGTAAAAGCCTTTCTGACAAACTCATTGTTTAAATTTGTAAATTCTGCCGTTATCCTTGCCTTCTGCACATCTTTTGTGTTGCACGGGGTTTTGTTAGTCTCTTGCTCAACGATGGGAAGGGATACTAAGGCCGGGACAATATTAAATTGCTGCTGTACATAAAGATTGCTGCAAAGATTAAATCTTAAAATTCAATGTGCGGCAAAATGTCTTATAATTAAGATACTGTACAAGACAAATTTAGATACAGGAAGAAAGTTATTAAAAGAAGGATATATATATATATATATATATATATATATATATATATATATATATAATGGTGGGTGTGTTTTTAAGGAGCCCTCTTCAGTTTAAGTGGCAAGTCTCTGAAATTAGTTGACCTGTTCACATAACTCGGGTGCAATATCTCATCTACTGAAGACGATGTGAACATTCGGATTGTGAAGGCGTGGACTGCTATTGATTGGTTATCGCTCACATGAAAATCTATTTTCTCTGATAAAATAAAATGAGATTTCTTCCAAGTTGTAGCTATCTCACTTTTACTGTAAGAATGTATCAAATGGAGCCAAAGAAACGCATAGAAAAAAGCATATCAGCCTACGTGGGTGAACTAAAGAAGAATCCAACGTGCTGTTATGAACAAATCCCACAAAAAAGCAGCTGTACGGCCACTTGCTTCCCATCTCAAAAACCAATCAAGTAAGCTGAGCAAGACATGTGGGATACTGCTGAATAAGTAAGGACGAACTCATAAGCGACGTTCTTTTATAGAATCATACTCATGAACGCGCTAGTGTTGGCCGATCAACAGAAATTTACATACATTGTGCATGGATGTGCCATGGATTAATGGTTATCGTCGTAAGAAATATACTCGGCGACACGAGTTCAAATCCAGGACGAGATTGTTTGCATTTCATATGGTGCCAAAAATCTTAGGAAACGTATGAATCCAGTTAGTCTCCCTCCAGTTATATGTAAGTAGAGGAACAAACTGGGTTCTTTAGCTTAGTTTGGCAACCAGTCTCGGTGAAGGAAATCTCTACATTCAAACCTGTTAAACCCTGCTGAATTTTGACCTTGTGTCACAACGTGCACATACGGAGGGGGTTAGTAAATACATACATTATTTGAATACAAGATGCTGTCAAGAGGACCTGCCAGGAGCGATAGACGATCGGAATAGTTGGTGTGTGTGTGTGGGGGGGGGGGACTCCATGCTATCCGCTGGTTTTGATGATAGGTATATATTTAATTTGATTAGAAATGATAAGGGGAAAAAGAAATAATGATAAAAAAGAATTAATAGTAAAGATCCTTAAAAGAGCATATCCTTGCAATGATTAGTTCAAGAAATTTTTGGTTATTACTGGGAAAGAAATATTATAAGCTTTTCCCACTCAAATAAAATCGTGACTGCAGCCTGATGTCATTCAAGACTTCAGTGGCTAACGCCAATTTTGTTTAATCGGTATAAATATAAACGTTAAAAAACAGTTCATAATTGAATGGCTTCAGACAATAGAGAATAGTCTACTGGAAATTTAATTTTAAAAAATTGTACTATCCATAAAAATGGCTGATGACACGGAAAAAAGGGCTCAAAATTCTGAATCTTTTAACCACACACACACACACACACACACACATATATATATATATATAGATCTTGTCTGTTACCATCAGCTTCCTGACCATTCTGGGTTGGGCTCAGTTTTGTCGTTCCCTTCAGTCAAGATAAGTAACATATTCGTGCTGAATTAATTATCACCATCCATCCCTCAAAAGTAACAGCGAGTGCATGAGTAGATTTTGCTGATTAAGTCTTTGGTCGGGCCCAGAATCACCCTCTTGATCAATCGTTCTTGGCCCAGTGAAAAAGAATGCGGTCCAGGACAACTAAGGAGTGATCAGTTGAAGTGAATGACCACACTAAAGTTTGATTGAAGGGATACAATTTTCTCGCTTTTCACACGCCATGGCACTCACGTCAGAGCTGGTCATACATACCCAACTCCTCCACCGCGAGCAGGTTGTGACACAAGGTCAATATTTAGGGAGAGTAAAGCTGGTTTGATCGTGAATACAGAGGAGTACAGCGAGTTTGAATTCATTTTTTTTCTTTACTGGTTGCTTTACCAAGGCAAGCGAACTCAGTGTGTTTGATATTAAGCCATAGTAAGAAAAAAAAGAGATGTGTTCATGCCTTTTACGTTTCTTTTCTAGATTAGAGGAAATGGGTGCTAACTACTAACTGGTACCAAAAAAAACAGACGCTAAAACATGTAATTTTACTTGCGGATGTTCATAACTTAACTGCATCAAATTAGTCGACCTGGTATATAAACCGACCTAAGGATTTTAACTCAAAATTCTGTATTAGATTATTACCCTGCTATTTTGGTCAGCCCCAAACCTATAGTTTGCTATTCGTCATCCTCATGTCGTGCTGCCAGCACAGATATCCCTGACCCTTTCTCACCACTCCTCCCTATCGTTCATCGCTTCTTGCAGGTCCTCAGGGCTACATCCCGTATCCTCACAGAACTGCTGTATGTAGGTTCGAGCTGGTCGCCCTGCTTTTGCTCGGCCATATGAGGGGTTCCATAGGAGTACATTACTTATGAGCTCATCCCTACTTCTCCAGCAGTGTCCTGCATGTCTGGTTCGTCCACCTTTGATAGTTTTCGTGATGGGAGGTAGGTGGCCGTATAGTTGGTGCTTTGTGGGGTGTTGCCGCCAGGACTTGTTCAATATTGTTCGCAGCATTCTTGTGTAGTTGTCGTGTAGCTTTTTCTCCAGCCGTTTATTAAGCGTCCGTGTAGTGCATCCATATAGCAGTATCGAGACGACCGCTGCTTGGAAGAAACTGCGTTTCATTTTATCGGTCAGGTCTGACTTCCATATGACCGATAGCTTATCGATAGCTGTCCATGCCTTCTTTAGCCGCGTGTCGATGTCTTTTTCGGTTGATGATACACTGCTTCCTTGGTAGGTGAACTTGTCTACTAGTTTCAGAGAGCTAACGCTTAGTGTGGAAACGTCGCCTGTTTGATTAAAGCAAACGTATTCCGTTTTATATGCATTGACACGGAGGCCAATGCCTGCGACGGCTCGTTCCAAACTATGCAGTAGTGTTTTTGCTTGGACAGATGTATTTGCCAGAATTTAATGTTTGATCCTGGTCATAGGTGCTAACACGTTTGGTACACGAAACACTCTTTTCTAAAAGCTTAGAATCCCTTCAGACCCCCATAGTAGTTTAGAATATACAGCCTAAGTAAAGAAAGCCCCCCCAGGGCACCTCTGGTGGTGTAACGGTTAGCAAGCTTGACTAGCAAACCTACACGAGTGAGTTCGAGTCTCATTGGGCGCCCCATTCATTCGGCCTTGTGCCACATCGAAGCAAAGAGCTTTGTAAATTACTAAAGAAAGCCCCTCCATGCAAACAAAAAACAAACCCGAAACAATAGTGAAATGTTGACTCTACCCCTCCCCTACCAAGTAGTAGGCCTACCTAAATTCTATTTAAATCCATAAATGACAAAATGGTAGTTGACAAAGGTAGCTATGAAAGAAATACCATGTGCCCACTAGAAGCCAAGAGTCAAAAACTGGTCAGTATAATATTGTCTTTAAGTCTTTATTCAAAATGCCAGAACATTTTACAAAATTATATGCTGTTTTATTTGTAAAATGACGCTTGTACACTGTGTTTTAAATGTAAAGGCAATTTTACCGTAAATCCAAATTTAATATTTGACCCTGGTCAAAGGTGCTAACACGTTTGGTACATGAAAAACTCTTTTCTAAAAGCTTAGAATTCCTACAGACCACCATAGTAGTTTAGAATATACAGCTTAAGTAAAGAAAGTCCCCCATGCAAGCAAAAAAAAAAATAAAATAAAATAAAAAAAAAGGCAAATAGTGAAATCACGACTCTACCTCTCCCCTACCCAGTATGGGCCTATCAAAATTCTATTTAAGTCCATAAATGACAAAACGGTAGAGGACAACGCGAGCTAAGAAAGAATAATCATGTGCCAAGTTGGCTTACCCAGTGGGGCTAAATGAGGATAGACTAGGATAATTTGATATACCCAGCTTATGAACATTAATGGGTTCGTCCTATTTCTCATAAACATTGGACACTATAGTCAGGGGGTGAAAATATACTAACTGCCGTGTATTTGTCGCTGCCTCCCACCAGACACGACTTGACACAAGGTCAAAAGCCCGAAGGCCAATTAAAGTGGGGATAAAGGGGAGGGGAGGGGAGGTCGGGAACGAGCCGAGACTCGAACCCTGCTTGTCTGTGCTGCTCATCGGCTCACTTAGTGCAATGTGAGCCTGATGAGGCAAGCAGTTTCACGAACCCAAATGTGGGTCCGGCCAGTTAACGGCTTAAACTAGACGCTTGGTCTAGTGCCGTTCATGGGGGACAAAGGAGACAAAAATGCAGCTCGCCCACCCGAAGGTAGCCTCGTCGAAACTAGATGCCTAATTAAAGGCCCCAAGTCTGCCATTGTTCCTTTCGCAGAGCCACGCTCCGGACCGAAGTCCAGAACAGGCCCCGGGGCGCTCGCCGGGAGAACTGCCTTTAGCGGTGGTGTTCCACTCGGTCGAGGCTGCTTTACGTGGGTGCTGGGGAAGCCCAGCATTCACATCACGTGCCCGACCCTCCTCGAGCCTCATGGAGGGGGTGTCCCTCCAGGCTCTAACCCTCCATAGAGGGTCTAGGTTTATCACCTTGCGACTGAGGCACGTCTTTATAGGGGAAACCCGACGGGGCCAGTGGCATTTTTGGAGTTGCTGAGCGTGTCGGGGTACAGCCCTGCGCCCGGACCCACTTTAAAAAAGCCTAGTGCAAAATTCGTCTGGTGGGAGGGATGTGCGGCAAATATTGAAGATATACTAAGTAGTCACCACTAGCATCCCAGAAAATCAATCGATTCGATCGAAAGTGGTAATTTACTAAGCTTTTTGCTTAGATGTGGCACAAGGCCATATGAAAGGGGCACCCAATGAGACTCGAACTCACTCGTGTAGGTTTGCTAGTCAAGCTTGCTAACCATTACACCACCCGAGGCGCCTTCGATTCGATCGAAAGTGCTTGGAAAAAATTTATGGCAAATTCTCTATCAATTTGAACCGGATACAAAAAAACTAACTAGAAAGTTTGAGAAAAAACTTACGCTCAGGAAAATGGAAAGTTCCGTAGTCTTTTGCCAAATCTGTATATATATATATATATATATATATATATATATATATATATATATATATATATATATACACACACACACACACACACAAACACATATATATATATATCCAAGTATTTCCCTCCAGCTAAGGGTAGAGTAGACTGAACTCTTTAACCTTGTTCATTAGTTTAGAAGAAGGAAAACTCTGTATTAAAACCTTTTAAATTCTTTAAAAAAATTAACCTTGTATCACATAATGCTGGAACAGAGGAGTTGGGTATGGAATATATATACATATATATATATATATATATATATATATATATATATAACATAAATGAGAGAACAAGATCACAAAAACTGAATGGTTTATAAGATAGGATAAAATTTCACTACGTAAGAACAGCAGCTAAAAAGCTGTTTTTTTTTAATGTTTACTGTAGAAAGAGACGTATATATAAATGTATATAATTTGTATGTACTAATTAGACTGATGAATATCCCTGGGTTCACTTAGTCATATAATTCAGACTCTTAATCTTCGAAGTCGTAGGGCACCTAACCAGTACATTCTTCTATCGCGAACCTTTGCCACCTGGCTAAGATCAGTACCTGTATCTTCTGGGACGACAAATAACCCTGTATTACATCTACGCTATCCCAAAGTGTGCGCAGAGTGATTGAATCGGGTTAGATGAGGGCCTTGTGGTCAGATGACAAATAACAAACCCGGCCCTGGGTTAAGGTCAAACTTTTCACTGGGGTATCAGGTCTCTTTTCTTATCTTCATTATTTCATTTCAATTCCAGCAATTCTTTTATCGGATAGACTGAGGCACCTGCGCCGATAGAGCAAACCAAAATCAAGACACATTCACACGTGTGTACTCACTCATTAGCGCACACACGCATATACATGCACGTACGCATATATGTGTAGAGAGAGAGAGGGGGGGGAAGAAGGAGAGAAATAAATAAACAAATAAATGCTGCCCACCACACGGCCATATATACGTAACTGTCTATATAATCTAATATTTCATATAGCTCACTTGGTGAATTGCTTAGCAAGCTGGATAAGAAGACAATTGTTTGAGAGTTTCATTCTCACTGGGAGCCCTGATGTGCACGATTTACCATACGGGAATTCGTGATACTTCACACCAGGGCCTACCGTAACGGTTATCGTCGTTGAAAATGGAATCGATAACCCGAGTTCAAATCCTGGACGAGGCTGATTGCATTTCCCTTCGATCTCATGTTCTTGGGAAAGGACTGAATTCATATTTTCTCCTCGAGGCTATAGGTGAATAGGAAAGCAGACTTTTTTTTTCTGGTTTAAGCAAGTTGTTTAAACTCAGGAACACTCTGAATTCAGACCATCTTACAAGTGCTTAAAAATCGACCACATGTCACATCCTGCCAATGGCGGACAAGTTTGGTTAAGGCATACATAATATATCTGGTCCAAATTTTTAAAGCTGTATTTTAATAATTAGTTGGCTGACCGTAGTCGAGGGCTACCGGAAGGCACCCTTTTCAGTTGTTACTACACCGAGAGGGAGGAAAGGGTGTTACTCCTTTTCCTGGATTGCTGCACTTACCCTTGATCCATGCCTTATAATGCTGAGTGTTAAGCAAGGAGGCAGCAAGTACCATTTTTTTTAGTCTTTGGTATGATTCGAACTGGGACTTTCATAAATTGATGATATTTTAAACTTTATATTATCTACTTTATAATTTTTATTTTTGTAATCTTATTTTTATAATTGTATATGCACTCTAAAGAGGAGGAGTGCATACTACATTGAGATCTCTGTTCGAAGTGCTGCAAGTTTTATTTAGATCTTAGAATTCACTACATATCCTAATTTTTTGTACGTGACACGTGTTTTTTCGATGCTTGTACAATGCTAAAAATAACCCTGCTTCCTTGCCAAGTCGGCTGGGGCTGTAAAATACACCGACTGCATCTCTGCACAGGGGTAAGACGAGTGTCCTGGATATGACACTAAACAATCTGATGGTGAGGTTCCAGTAATGCAGGAGCTTTGGGGAATGTGGAGTACCCCTTCACTGCCATCGCTCCCAGGTTCACTCAGGCCCGGAGTGGTAGCACTTGATAGGGCCCTATCTATAGGTCAAATAAAACTAAACTGTATAATTATGCTAAACTAAATTACTTGAAATAGAAATGTTTTGACATGTAAACTGCGTACTTATGCTAAACTGAAGTGTTTGAAATAGAACTGTTTTTATATTTAACCGTGTGTAAACAAAAACTATACTTATACTAAACTAAATTGTTGGAATTAGAACTGTTTGACTAAACTGAATTGCTTGAAATAGAATTTTTTTGTCAATTAAACTGTGTACTTATGTTTTACAGAATTGTTTGAAATAGAACTGTTTATTTGTATAAAAATGAATTTGGCATTAAATAACCTACAAGGGTTGATATGCTATAAAACACAAACAAACTAAACCTGCTTCCCGGGAATACTGTCATATATGTGTTAGATTATGAGTCACCCTTTTGGTAAAGTAGAGGTTACTTACTCAGGGTTGGGATCCATGGGATCATATTCAACATTTTTTCCTTACCGCGACCAGTACAGAAATAATGGCATAGGATCGTCTTTGAACTAGAATTCAAAGACGATAACTCGATGAGAAAAACTGAGGGAGAAAAACAGATACTTTACTCTAATCCCAGTTCGAAGGATTTGAATGGAAGCTGTAATCTTAAGCAGAAGTGTTGAGGAGACATACTTTGATCAGTGATGCGTATTTAGTGTGACGTTTATCGCCGCAGGAAGTGGAATCAACGAACCGAATTCAAATCTTGATCGTGGTTTCTTGCTTTTGTTAACGCCTTTGGAAATATATATAACTCTTTCTATTTGAAACTATGTTCATCCATTGCATCCATTAGTCTCGAGTGACCATGGATCTGAGTCCGAGTCTTAGGCAAAGTTTTATAGATGTTCTTGCAGCTCAAGTCTTCTCCCCATAGCACTGAAATTGTCGAAGAAAAGTGCAAAGACTGATAAAACGTAGCCTGAGTGTTGTCATAGAATGAGATTGAAGATAACATTGGAATAGTGTAGGGGCTCTAGTCTCTGATTTTAAATTCAAATTTGTTATCCTCCTGGACAATCCTCAACAAGTCCTGGCAGCAACACCCCACAAGACACCAACTGTACGGCCACCTGCCCCCTATCACGAAAACTATTCAAGTTAGGCGAACCAGACATGCAGGACATTGCTGGAGAAGCAGAGATGAACTCATAAGAGATGTACTCTTATGGATCCCCACACATGGCCGCGCAAAAGCAGGACGACCAGCACGAACGTACATTCAGCAGCTATGTGAGGATACAGGTTGTTGTCCTGAAGACCTGCCTAGGGCGATGAACGATTGGGAGGAGTGGCGAGAGAGGGTCAGGGATATCCGTGCTGCCAGCACGATATGATGATGATTTTATACTATTTCACCCATAGCTGCAAATAACTACTACTAGATTTTGTAATCATCTTACCGATTTCATATTCCGTTTCGATAATGAACAGTTTAGACGTACCTCCTTTGTGCTTGGAACTTTACTCATTATTATTTTCACTCTGAGGTTTTTCTCTGTTTAACACTGAGCTCCAGAGCTTAAAACTTTACCTCTATCGTTTGAGTGTGATCTCTGAAACGGTAGACCGGTGTCACAGTGTGTGGGATTGATACGGTGTTCCATCGCTATACCGGTGTAATGGATTCAAATCCTTTGGGATATCACACTTCGTAGGTTATTTAATGTCAAAGCTATCCTTGAGAAACAACAGAAGTGATACCATTTAACCCATAATTGGAGGATTAGGGGGCTCATAACTTCCCCAAGGCTATCAGTTCGAAAGGCAACGCAATAGTTCGACTGAAGCTTGAACTTGTTTATTTCGAGACAGCAGCAAATTACGTTAGCAACAACGCTATGGAGACTCAATGTGCTATATCTTGCTGTTGTTTTTTTTTTAATTAAAACAAATCAGGTGTTATATTTAATGGTGATTTTTGTAAAACTTAAAGAATTCCAGGAATCAAGGAACAAGATTCTCTTTCTATAGGTGTGTCATAATATTTTTCCTATTTTTGTTGTTGTCAGGTTCTTTTTGTTGTAGCGCTGTTTAAACTTATGTTTTTCCATCCTCTTATCACTCCATGCTCCAGGGATACCAGTTCTGGTTTTTGTCCGGAGAGGGTCAGGTGGCCCGCCAGCTGCTTTGCCTTCATCTCTCCATGAATATCCGGACCTCCCTCTTGATCCGACAAATAAACAAGACTTGGCCGAGCAAGAAAGCACATGCGTCGTGTCAATTCAATTCACCCAATGTAGATCAATGCCATTCGGGGATGTTCTTATCTATCGGTCTGAGTAACTTAAAAAGAAACACTCTTTCCAAGGTTTTTTTTTTAAACAAGTCTAACATTTTGTCATTTCTTATCTTTTTTCTCAAGTTATGTTCTATCACCTTTTTTTTCTTCTTTTTCATACCTTGAAATAGCTAACTTTATTCGCATTTTAAACTTTAGTATAAACTGTAGACATTTGACAAGGGTAGGGTGAAAACTTCATACAGAAAAGTTTATATGAGGACCTCATATCTGCTGTTAATGACCTTTTTAACCAACGGGATCTTAGGACTTAGAACCGATGGAAGAAGTGCGTGGACCACCAACAGTATGATGATGAAAAATAAACTTCATTTGATAACATTCATTTAGAGTTTCTTGGTTGGTTTTCGAACTTTTCAGTCAATCATCGTACTGATATATTTGGATAGAAACATAATCATTTGTTTTTTTAATCTTTTGCTAACAGCAAACCTAATTTGAAAAAATACCCCCAGCAAAATAATCAGTTTAAATCTGATAAAATTACATCATAACTCAACTTAAATCTCTGTCGGCAGGGTTTAGAATTCGCTGACTGTATCGTCTGGAGAAATGAAAGAGTCCCTCAGAAAGGGGTGTCCTGGGTGTGATACTAAACTGCATCTGATGGTGAGGTTTTTAATTAGGAGATTTGGAGAGTGTGAAGTACAATTTCATTGCCAATACTTTCAGTTTCAATCGGGCCCAGAGTGGTAATACTTGTTTGGCTCCCATCTATGGGTTAAATAGATCTGTTTAAAAATTATTCATATTCGATCAGAATACTTAATGCCATATAATTGTAATCTCTCCTTCGTTGCCATTACTTCCAGGTCCACTTTGATCTGAATTTGTGTTCCATGTATGTGTCAAATAGATTTGTTGAAAAATTATTCGTTTTTGATCGGAACACTTGATGCCATATAACTATAATCTCTCCTTCGTTGCCATTATTTCCACGTCCACTCTGACCGAAAGTGGTGGTACCTATTTGGGTTCAATCTATGTGTTAATAGAACTGTTTAGAAATTATTCGTTTTCGATTGAATTGGGTTTTAAAAAACCTCTTTAAAAACAACTATACAAAAAATGTAAACAAGAAGGGATCATGAATGTGAATTCCTTAGTTGTAGACATAAAATAACCCTTGACGGGTTGACATACCGTTAAAATCCATCAATCAATCAATCACTCTTTTGAATTCAGTTAAAAGTTCTCTGTTACATTTTCCCGAAATTTTTACATGCAAAGAAAGTAATGATTATTTTGATTTCATTTTTTAAAAAATTTAGTCAACATTTATATATTGACCACTCTTTATACATAATTAAAAAAAGTGAAGTTGTCAACCGTAGGTTTCCTTTTCATTAGCTACTACACCGATGTGTTGGGGAGGACGCTATTCCTTTCCCTGGATTGCTCAACTTTACCCTTGATACATACCTAATAACACTCAGCCTTAAGAAAGGAGGTATCAAATACCACTTTTTGAGTTTTTCGTATGACTCCACCTGGGATTGAACTTCGGTCACTCGGGCCATTGGTAAACATTCTATCCATTACAACCAAAACGTTAAAAGCGTTTTTACCCAGTAAAATATTTACAGTGTTTTATGCTTATTAAGGAAGAGTAATAAGATAAGACACTACTTTCAACACTAAAATATAATTACAATAAAAACTCATGACTCTGGGTTTCCTGTTGCCGATCATCAGCTGAGTGAGTATATACACTGTGGATATATAATAGACTAGAGCGACAGAAGAGGGGTGTTCAAGGTATGACATTTATCGCTAGTATTCCCAGGTCCACTCTGACCAGAAGAGGAAGTACCTGTTATAGTCCTACCTAAGGGTCAAATAGATCTTTTCTGAAATCATTAGTATTATACTGGAATAGCTGAAACCATATAACTATCTTCAAATTATCAGTATTAGATAGTAATGATTGAAACTACGATTCATTAAATAAGGTAATTTTTACCTAAGGATTTGGAAATAGGAAGTACTATTCACACTTTCACCTTTTTCAAGGAAGCCAATAGAAATGGGTACTTTCCTGTCTTAGAAGACTGTCAGTGCGACTTTATTTTACTGACCATTGAGGTCAGATCTTTTTTTTATTGGAGAGTCACTGTGTTTTCATTACGGACCACGCTGTTTGATTGGACACCATTCGATTAGCTTAAAAACAAATATTTTATGAGAGTAAAGCAATTTTTGCCAAATCGGAACCAATGCAGAGTTAACAGTTATGGAAAAAAATTTGAAAAAAGGATTATTATTATTATTATTATTATTATTACGAGTTTTTCACGCCATCGTTAGCTGGTAGGCTTTCACTGGAGTCTAAGTGACAGCAAATCTCCTCACGTCTCCAGGACTCTTCTCGGTATTTGGGCCGAACTTAACAATGCTGTAGTCTGTATGATCTCTATTCGTCCTCCAATTTTTAATCTCATTGTCGAGGACGGATTCTGGTTTCTTTGCACCATTTGGTAGTATGGTAGAATATCAATGTTATGCATAATTCCTCTTGGATCACCTTCCTCATTCAGTCGTGCCAAGACTTATACACCTTTTACGCATGTTTGCTACATTCGCTTTTTATAGGATTAATCGTTTCGTGTTTGTCGCCACATAATCTACACGTGATATTCGATTGCGTATCATCGATTTTCGCTTTAATATAATTGGTCCTTATGGCGTAGTTCTGTGCTGCTATTAGAAGAGATGATGATGATGATGATGATGATGATGATTCTTAAATAGTTACCTAAAACGATATAATTGCTTGAAAAAAAAAAAAAAGACTGATTTCGGCATTAAGTAACTCAAAGAGGGTTGACATGCTGTAAAACTAGTCAAATAATGTTGGTCTCAACGCAACCCAATTGTCAAAGTAATGCTAATTTTGTATGGTCTTCAGGCGTGCCGAATCATTGAAATTCTCGATATAAGAGATATAACTAAAGAATGCTAATCAATGATTCTTTGCTCCTCTCCTAAACAGAAGCATCATAATAATCATGAACCGCTGAACCTGTTGGAATCGAATATGTTGACAAGTCTTACATGCAAAATTATGAAAATGATTTTAGAATAATTTTTAAATAGTAGAAAATCTTTAGCTCTTGTTTATAGACGTTAATATTTAATAGATTTTCACAGAATTCTAGTTTTGTGGATGCATAGGTTTTGTAAAGTGTAGTTAAAATTTTATGGAATTAAAGATATAAAGCAGTTGTTAATTACAATGTGAATTCTGCGGTAGTATCTCAGTGAATGCAAGAAAGCGTGTTAGAAAATGGTTGGCTGGAATAGGTGTCACTGAAAAGCTGTCGTAGGGAGACCTGGTGAGCTAAGTATTAATTTTGTAACCCAATTCGTTTGCTGGCCCATGTAAGGAAAACATACGCTCATAGATATCTGGAAGGGTGGTGGTGGGTTTCGCTTAGCTTTGTCTCAGCGTGACGCATACTAAATCCCAAAAACGAAGGTAAGAAGATATAATGTTAATATCTAAATGGCTTTTTCACCTATTTTCATTAATTCTACTCCAACTCTTTACTACTTTCTTCTTCTTCTTCTTCTTCCGTATGTCACGTGCAAGTGTTCGCCGGATTTTTTGGTTGTGGCAATTCAATTCACAAAACAGAAATAACTTGTGCTTTTGTGCCAAACTAACCCAATCTTAGTAAAAAAATTACTTACTATAACTGGAGAATAAAGAACTGGGTTCATTTCTTTCATACAGATATTAGTTTGGCTTCTTTGTTTAATGGCATATCAACCTTTGTAGGCTATTTAATGCGAATGCCATTCTCCTAGAAGAACAGTCGTGGTACTATTTAACCCATAGCTGGGAGGATAAGGGGGTTCATACCTTTCCCAAGGGTATTTGCACGAAAGTGAACGTAATAGCGCAACTGGAGTACGAACTCACGTACTACGATTCCGCAGTCCATCGCTTTAACCGTTAACACTACGAGGACACCCCCCCATACAGGTATTAGCATGAAGGGAAACACTAACACCTTCATAAAAAGATCATTTCCTAAAATAGTAAACTATAAGTTAAGCTGAGGCACAAGGCCAGAAATATGAGAGTCTCTTTTAAGAATCGAAATCAGTAACAGCTGTTAACTAATACAGTATGCTAACTATTTACACCACACAAACAATACATCCTCAGTTTAGCGTATTAAATACATTAATCATTCTTCTTGTTCTTGTTCTTCTTTTATTGCTTTGCCAAAATATTTATTACGCTATTTTTCTTTGTATTTATTCCTCATGTCTCTTTCTCTTTCTATTCCCCCCTCTCTCTAGAGAGAGAATAGAGGGAGAAAGAAATATGAAGAATAAATACAAAGAAATCCTTTGTATAAACGATTACAGTTTATATAAAACAATTCTTCCGTGTAGGATGTGACAAAAAAAAAACAGTTTTTTTGTTGGTTTGAATTCAGAGTTTTCTTTCTCTTAGACTGGTTACCTAAGCAGATCTAAAGAGCTCAATCTTCATTTTAAACCATAACGAGCGTGGAGAAAAAAATGAATTCATGCCTTTCCCAAGAGCATTAGAGGGAAGTGAAACGCTAAAAGGCTCTTGTAGGATTTGAACTCAGGTCAGCGATTCCATTTCTTACAATGATTACCATTATGCTAAGTGTATGTAATAACGAGTTAGGCTTGCAGGCACTTGGTTGTCAGTAAAGAAAAACAAACAGAAATAAATGTACATTTTTTTTTTAAGTAGAGTAATTATATTGTGAATTGAATTACCATTACGTGGCTCTGGAGGTGATCGTGTCCTCTGTAAAGAGTACGGATGTTACTTGTAAGACACATTCAGGTTAAATGGCTATGCAAATACCATGACTAGTTGGTTTAGCGTCACTTGTGTGCAATGAGGTTGGTCAGTGGTGGAGTTTCGGCTCTGCATTCTGTGGTTGCTGGTTCGATCTTCAGTGGGGGAGATCACGGTATACAGTGCTGATGAGACCCAATAAGGTCGAAAGAGTTGTCCAGCGTTTCCGTATGTCGAGCGCTAGTGTTCGCCAGATTTTTTGGTCGTGGTAATTCAATTCATTACTTGAGCTTTTGTGCCAAACTCACCCAATCTTAGTAAAAAAAATTACTTACTATAACCGGAAAATAAAGAACTGGGTTCATTCTTTTCATACAGGTATAAGCATGAAGGGAAGCACTAACACCTTCAACAACAGATCATTTCCGAGAATTGTAAACTATGAATTAAGCTGAGGCACAAGGCCAGAAATATGAGGTGTTTTTTAAGAATCGAACTCACTAACAACTGTTAACTAGTACAGTATGCTAACTATTACACCACACAAACAATATATCTTCATTTTAGTGTATTAAATACATTACTCACCATCATAATTAACTGCTAATTATCAAATCTATTTTAACAGAATATATACATATATCTATTTACTTTAATTGAAGATATCTTTATGAAGTTATATAAAACCTACCATTCCCAAAATACACCTATATGTTCAATGTGAGGAGTAGTGCTAAACGTGTTGGACTGCAACATCGTTTTAAGCGAGTTCGAACTCCAATAGCGTTAACCAAGTTAATTGGGGCTGTATAATAAACCGACTGTATTTTTTACAGAGGTAATACCACACCAACGAGTGTCGTGATTATGACACATCATCTGATGATGATGAAGCTTCAATCGTGTAGACTTGGGGAATGTGGAGTACCTATTCATTGTTAATTACCCCCTGGTCCACTTTGACCTCGAGTCGTTGCACCTGATAGCGTCTTATCCATGGGTCAACTAGAACCGTTTGACTATTTAACTGTAGGTAAACAAATGACATGTTGAATTGTTAGAAAGAGAACTATTTGACCATTTAATTGTGTTTAAACAAACATTTGATGTTGAATATAATTGTTAGTGACACTTGGAATCACTAAACCTTGTGCCAATGAATGATTAATGTTCAATAGAATTAGTAAAGTTGGTGACTGTAGTCGAGAGTGACTCAGAGGCGCCCTTTTCAATAATTACCACACCGAGGTGTAGGGGAGGGCTCTACTCCATTCTCTGGATTGCTCCATTTTACCCTTGAT
Organism: Sepioteuthis lessoniana; assembly: GCA_963585895.1. Taxonomy (NCBI): domain Eukaryota; kingdom Metazoa; phylum Mollusca; class Cephalopoda; order Myopsida; family Loliginidae; genus Sepioteuthis; species Sepioteuthis lessoniana. Next base: position 50,282,904 of record OY757918.1, on the reverse strand, counting down.
CCTTACCTTATAATGCTGAGTGTTAAGCATCAAGTACTATTTTTTGAGTTGTTGGTATGACTCGACCTGGGATTGAGCCCCGCTCTCCCGGACCATTAGTGAACACTCAACTCTCTAGACCGGTAGTTCAATAGAATAATTCGTGTTAAATAGCAATACTTGTAACCACTTCATTGTGTGCAAACGAATAATTAATAGTAAACAGAATGATTAGTGTTAGATAGCAATAATTGAAACCATTTAGATGTTTAGAAACAATAACGATATTCGTGTGCAAACAAAGTTAGTTATGATTCATTCAAAAATATAATTACGTAGAAATGATATTTAAATGTGCGCAAATAATAGTGCTACTGGAGTTCGAACTCTCAGTCCCGCACGTGAGCCATAACGTCACTGTAACTGCTGCCCCCACTCAGGGAGGAAGAGAATTGGTTTCATGGGCAACATGCAAAACAGACGATTACTCGTGAGTTTGAGTTCCACTGGGTGCCCTATCCTTCCAGCCATGTCACGCAACTAAGCAAAATTTACTAAATAATTAATTAATAATTTTCCATTTTCGCCTCATATAGCAGGTTCTAACCCCACTAAGCGCCCCATACTTGTAATCTGGTGCCAAATTTTAGCTGTGATTTGGTTTTTAATGACCCAATCGTTGTGATGCAGTGGGTTACAAGCTAATCCAGAAGATTTGTCTACTGTTTAGCGACTTCCATTCTCACTTGGTGTCTCATACAAATGCCAAATCTTACTTGTGTTCAGATATTTACGACACAGTTATTGTATAAATGAGTTCTTGCTGGCCGGACAAACCCGGCATGTCCATATGTACGGGTCCATAGAAGAACGTCAATAATGAGTTCGTCCTTGCTTTTCCAGCAATGTACCGTGTATATATATATATATATATATATATATATAATCCAAGGAAAAATTCAGTTTGAGTGTTCAATGCAACGAGAATTGATTGTATAACTAATTTAAAATTAAAAATACATCACAACTCACGTGCAGAGCAAAAATATTTTATATACATAAATGTATAAAAGTTCTCCTCATTTAGCCCACTTTTGTTTTTTTTTTTTATTGCCGGTTGGAATTATAGTAAATTAATTTTTAAATTTTTTTAAAATCAAAATACATTTCAACTTAAAACTCCATATTTAATACTAATTTAGAGAAATACAACTTCCTTAAATAACCTAACGTAAAGATACAGTAATACTTATATTAAATAAAATTCAAAATTTAAAATTAAAATTTTTAATTTCAAATTTTATTTTCGTGCCTATTAATTCAGTTACCCTTCACTTGAAGAGTATGTACACATCACATGGTTTCTTCTCGTCTTTTTTTATTATATATATATATATATATATATATATATATATATATATATATATATATATATATATAGGATTTAGCATTCAGAAACCTTTAAAGATTGATATACTGTAAAACCCAACCAACTATCTTACAACAGAATCTTGTATATAATAATATATCAAACTAGACTTGCAGATTTGTTACTGCTGCATAGTGAGTTTGATCTCCCTAAGTGCTCATACTACTGACCTAGTGCCATATCATTTCTATGCTTAGATTTTAGGGCCTATTTGCCAAGGTGTTTTATTAGTCTAGCATCAGTGACATCTTACTAGCATTAGCTAAGTAAACAACAAGAGAATTGCTTTAATCTCTCATACGAATAGAATTAATACAACTTATAATTAAACCAATCTTAATTACACTGATTACTTTAGATTTTTATTCTTGGCTTATGTCTCAGTATCATAGATACTTTTAGTTTCCTCAAGTCTATATCTATTATTTAATTGATTTTGTTGTATTACAGGTGTGCTTGCCGGGAGAAAGTATGTGACGTTAGTCTTACGTTTTAGTTATTTATCAATAATAACTTTGAAAATATACAAGGTTGGGTGATTGGTTGACTAGTTGGGTTTATATTGCATATCAACTTTTGCAGGCTATTTAATGCCAAATCCTCTTTATATATATATATATTGTCATCCCCAGGCAAACTGTTTCGTTGTATCACAACTCATCCATGTGGCTAGACACGCTGGACATATCAAGCTAGGACCGAAACCCGCCTAACTTTACGCTAGACATGGTATCTCACCGGCTATTTCGGCATCATACGTCAGTTCGGGAATTATAACGCATATGTATTGGCTTTTGCTTGTTTACATTTTATGTTATCGGATACTATAGGGTTCTATTCATTAGAAGAGCTTTGAATTACGCGGGTGGCAGACGTTAATTTTTTTCGCCAGTGTGCTCAACCCTCGGGAGGGTAGCATATATATATATATATATATATATATGCAGGAGACTGTTAGAGAAGAAAGGACTCATAAGTTACGTTCTTTTATGTAGCCCGACACATGGACGCGCCAGTATTGTCCGATCAGGAAGAACTTATTTCAGCCCTGTGCGGACACAGGATATAGTTTGGAAGACCTGTCGGGAGCGATGGTTGATAGGGATGGATGGATGGAACGAGAGAGAGGGGGTGGAAATCCGTGCTGTCAGAGTGATTATATGATGGTAATGTGTATATGATTTGTAAACGAATAAAAACATGTTAAACAAGTCAGAACTCATTTGTTAAATGGTTTCAAGTATTACTATATTACATTAATATTTCAATTCAATATTGTTTGAACTCAGATTCTAGGATGTCTAACATGTTAAACAACTCAGAACTCATTTGTTAAATGGTTTCAAGTATTACTATATTACATTAATATTTCAATTCAATATTGTTTGAACTCAGATTCTAGGATGTCTAGCAAACATGAATAATTCTCCTTAGTATTAATCATCTGTGTGCACACGGTTAAATGGTTTCAGCTATTGTAATCCAACATTAATAGTTTTATTTGTACATAGTTAAATCGTTTCAAGTATTGCTATGTAACACTATCAATTCAATTCAACATCAGTCCTTTGTTTGCCCACAGTTAAATAGTTTAAGAGTTCTATTTGCCCTGCAGATGGGATCCAAACAGGTACTACCACTCTGTGAGAGAGTAGACCTGAGAGTAATGGTAATGAATTGGTACTCGACGTTCCCCAGAGATCCAGGACTGAAATCTCACTAATGGTGATGGTAGTGTCAAATCTCTTTGAGAGGTGTTCTTACCCCTCTGCAGCGATGCAATCGGTGTATTGTACAGTTCAAGTCATGCGGGCTGAATAATTACAATGAATAAAAGTGAAGCTTAAAATATGCTGAGTCCACTTTTCCTAACGCCCCAGGACTAGAGCCTCATCATCAGATGCAGTTTTGTGTTATATCCTGGACACCGCAGTGGTGCAATCGGCATATTCTAAGCCCTCAGTCGACTCGGTTTATTATTTTGGGCGTTGATAAAAGTGTGTAACTAAAGTCACAATAAAAGCGTGTAATTAAAGTCCCAATAAGAATATGTTAATAAAGTCACAATAACATAAATTTCTTTTTCTTGCAAGAATTTCTCGGAGGAAGACTCATTCATACGTAGGGGTAAAACTCAATCAGCAAAGGTGATCTTGAATATGACACTAAATTGCATATAATGGTGAGACTCCAGCTCTTGAGATATAAGAATTGTGGTGTACTTCTTTATTGAAATCAATCCCAAATCCACTCTGAGTCGAAGTGGTAGCATATGTGAGGGTCCCATGAATGAATCAAATAGATTTGTTAAAAAGCATGATGTCAGAATATTTTTTGTATTAAGAATAGTTACCTGATCTAAATGTTTACAAAGTATTATTATTTTGCTAGTTTGTTTAATGATATATCAACCTTCTTGGGTTTTTAACGCCAAAGCCACCCTTCTAGAAGAATAGTAGTGGTACTATTTAACCCATAGCTGGGAAGATAAGGAGGTTCATACCTTTCCCAAAGTTATTTGTCCGAAAGTAAACGTAATAGCACGACTGGAGTTCAAACTCACTATGATTTCGCTGTCCAGTGCTTTAACAATTACACGACCAGGACACCAGCCCCTTATCTCAGTAATTAATAATTATCTTATTAATAGGTTGTATCTATTGACATCTCCACTCTAGACGGAGCCCCTCTTAAACTAGTTGACAAATTCACTTACCTAGGAAGCAGCGTCGAATCAACCGAAAAGGACATCGAAACGAGGTTAACGAAAGCATGGACAGCTATCAATAGGCTATCGATTATATGGAAATCAGACCTAACCGATAAAATGAAACGCAGTTTCTTCCAGGCAGCGGTTGTGTCGATACTGCTATATGGCTGCACTACATGGACTCTAACAAAACGGCTGGAGAAGAAGCTAGACGGCAATTACACAAGAATGCTCCGTGCAATCTTGAACAAGTCTTGGCGGCAACACCCCACAAGACACCAACTGTACGGCCACCTGCCTCCTATCACGAAAACTATTCAAGTTAGACGAACCAGACATGCAGGACACTGCTGGAGAATCAAGGACGAACTCATAAGAGATGTACTCTTATGGACCCCCACACATGGCCGTGCAAAAGCAGAACGACCAGCACGAACATACATTCAGCAGCTATGTGAGGATACGGGATGTTGTCCTGAAGACCTGCCGAGGGCGATGAACGATAGGCAGAAGTGGCGAGAGAGGGTCAGGGATATCCGTGCTACCAGCGCGACATGATGATGATGAGGAGGATTTTGAGACACCCTGTATATATGTATAAAGAGGATTTAACATTAAATAATCTACAAGGGTTGATATGCCATAAAACCCAACTAAAATAAACCAAACTGACATGTACTACTAGTTTTGTCCAGAATTGAACTGTCATTAACGTTAATAAAAGGTTATACGTAAAAGCTTCAAGACTAGAGGCTCACTATAAGATGTAGCTTAGAGTCAAAGCAGGACACTCGTTTTGCGGGTGGTCTTAACCCTCTGCAGAGAGGCAGTCGGTGTATTCTACACTCCTAGCCTTCAGGACGAGTAGACTCATCTTGATCACGCTGAAATTAGAATATAATACAACTAAGTTATCAACCCTACCAAAAATAGTGCAGCTCCAAACCGCAATAGTAAATCTTATATAAACGCTAGCATTATTACATCAGTTAATTGGTCAACGAATTAGTACGTGGTAACCATTGTGTTATGGTAATACACTGTTGAGAAAATTTGAAAAGAAAGAAGATTGAAGTAAAGAAAGATAAAGGAAACTTATAGAAAAATGTGAATGAGTTAGAGAAAGTAAGAAAATTGAATGAGAAAGAAAAACAGAAGAAATCATTTTTCGTCATCTATGCATTATAAGGATGATATATATATATATATATATATATATATATATATATATATATATGGGAAAATTATAAATAAATATGATTGCATAAAAATTTTCAGAGGTTTAAAGATACTGGTCTCCTGATGATGATTTTGTTTATTGGATTTTTTTTACCACCGTTAAATATTTCGGTTTCTTTTGACCTTCATTAGGGCGAATAAGTTATTAAACGGAAGAAAAAGATGAGAAAGTTTTAAATATGGTATTTCCATTGGTAGCATTCTGTTTCATATTTGTGTGATATAATTAATCTGTGTACATTTTCATATATATATGGATCTGTATGTGTGCTTGTGTGTATATCAACTCATATTGTGTCAGACACTTAAGTAAATATATATGTATATACATGAGTGAATATAAAGATACGAACAAGTAGTTATAGATAGATAGATAGATAGATAGATTCATTTGTATAGACTGTAATAACCAGCTATATAATTATATTTGGATAGATAGATAGATAGATAGATCAATTTATATGAACAGATTGTAATAGTAATAGATTTGAACTGATATATATATATATATATATATATATATATATATATATAGAGAGAGAGAGAGAGAGAGATAGATAGATAGATAGATAGTGTGAGTGAGAGAGAATTAGTGATCTGTGAGTTATTAGCTGAATTTAAATCCGAAACTTTCAATGGATCCTAAGTGATCAATGAACACATCTGAATTTGCTCTAGCAAAGAAAATTTTATTTAAAAATTAATATTAGGATTAACTGAAGGCATTTTACCCCCTTATATTATGGACATATCAATGTCCGTTCACAGATAGATGATGACAGCCGATTCGCTCTCGAACAAGAGCAAGAAATAGACGAGGAGAAACTATTGAAACTTTTTAGGCCTCCGGCAGATCAGTAAAATATATTGCATTATGAAGATTTTGCTTTATTTTTTAGCTTGTAAATTAATGCTTGGATTTGTTAGATAGATCGAGAGATACTGAGTAGCAGACTTAGATAGATAGATAGATAGATAGATAGATTCTTAAATAGATAGATAGATTAATATATATATAAATGCATATGTACATACATATATCAAAACGGATTGAGATAGCTAGCTATAATGATATATATGAATAGAATGTGATAGATAGATAGATAGATAGATACTGAAGTAGTTAGATCGATGATAGATAGGTAGATAAGTTGTAAAGTTAGCGACCGTAGTCAAGAGCAACCGAAGGCTCCTTTTTCAATAGGTGTAGGGAAGGGCGCTATTACTTTTTCCAGATTGCTCCACTTTACCCTTAATACGTAGCTTCTAATGCTGAGTGTTAAGCCAGGAGGTATCAACTACCATTTCTGAGTCTTTGGTATGACTCTACCTGGGATTGAACTCCGGTATGACACAGAATAAAAACTGAATAAATTCGAATTAACAACTCATTGCATTGAGTGTTTTTCGTATGGATGTAATCTGTCCGCAATTGGATTTGAAACCTCAGTCCTCTCTACGATCATTTTTTCTCGATTACCGCTAGGTCGAAACATGCGAGTGCTCTCTCCAGGACGTGTATCTGATAAGCTGTGTATCGTTATCTGGTCAAACTGCCCATATGGCCGCCATATGTGCTCTGAGGGATTTGATTGGATGCTGCTGTCGTGCATACCACAACCAGAAACAACACCTTTTAGCCTCTACTATTTCAGAAATACAGAGAAAAAAATTACGACGATGACGACGAGCTCGCATTCTTAATCCAGATGTTATCGACCGGCTAAAAATCACCATACCATGTGTATGTGTGTGTGTGTGTGTGTGTGTTGTGTGTATGCATGCTTGTACGTGCATGTGTATAGGAGGTTGGTTGCGTGCCTTGAATGTATGTTGTATGAAAGATCTGAAAGAAAACTTGCTGGTAAGCACAAACAGGGAAACAAATAATATATATACACATACACACGTGGAATCAATCACACTCGATGGTCTCTTCTAAGCAGATAATAAAGTTGATGTTTCAAGTTTTGCTTTAAGAAGCAGGGCTTTTTTAGGGACAAGCAACACACTCACACACACACACACGCACACACACACGCACACATACAAACGCACATCTATTCCTCCTCACACAAACTTCAATATGTATATTGGCTTAAGGAGTACAGTGTTTGCCAATGGCCCAGGTTCAATCCCACGTAGAGTCATACCAAAGACTCAAAAAATGGTACTTGATACCACATTGCATAATACTCAGGATTATAAGGTACGGATCAAGGGTAAAGTGGAGCAATTTTGGAAAAGGAGTAGCATCCTCCCCTACGCCTAGGTGTAGTAGCTATTGAAAAGGAAGCTTTGGGGTTACCGTCGACTAAGATCGCCAACTTATATATATATATATATATATATATATATAGGTGTGTGTGTATTTGCATATTTTTGTATATAGTAGGGAGTAAGTTTGTACTTGCGTGTATGTTTACAGTTGTGTTAATGAATTTATTTTTGATTCGATCTTCCCCTCTCCCTTTTTTTCCCTCCCGTTCAATTTTTCTTTCCCTCCTTTTTCTTTCTCTTTCTCCCTCTCTCTCGTCGTCCTCCTCCTCTCTCTCTCTCTCTTTCCATATATATATATATATATACGAGGTGCATACGATAAGTTTCCAGACTTTTTTCGTATGGGCTTTTAAAATTGTCGTAAAATTCAGTATGTTATTGCTATACATCTTATGAGATGACTGATCAATTTTTATGATTTCAGGTTCAAATGAACAGCTACAGCAGCAATTGGAATACATACTATTAAAGCCTGATTGTCACAGCTGGTGAATTTCAAAAATGCCATCTGCCACTTTTGAAGAACAATATGCAATAAAGTTCTGTTTTAAACTTGGAAAAACTGCCACAGAAACGTATGGAATGCTTCAGATTGCTTTTCGATCATCTTGCATGAATCGAGCATCAGGTTTTGAGTGGCATAAGAGATTCGAGGAAGGCAGGGAGTCTGTGAGGGATGATGAGATGTGTGGGAGGAGTAAGGAAGTCATTACCCAGAGTTGATTTGCCAAAGGGTTAGAGTTAGGGTTACTATGTTGAGGTTTTAAGGGAGTTCAGGAAGAGATTCCGTCCGAAGAGACCGGCACTTTTCAAATCGGGACAGTAGTATTTCCACCAGGACAATACACCAGTCCACAACTCCATCCTTGTCGCAGAC
>OY757918.1:50169390-50271890 GCA_963585895.1 Sepioteuthis lessoniana | reverse complement strand
TTTTAATTTCGGTCTACATATATATATATATATATATATATATATATATATATATACTTTTTAATTTTAATCGTAGTTGAATATATATATAATATATAGTTTTGAATTTTAATCATAGTTCTATCTATCTATCTATCTATCTATCTATCCACTTTTCAATTTTAATCATAGTTTAATATATATATATATATATATATATATATATATATATATACTTTTTGATTATAGTTTGATATATATATATAGAGAGAGAGACAGAGAGCGCGCGAGAGAGAGAAGTCGTAAATCTGATAAGATGAAAAACAAGTGGAAAATTGGATTGACCAAACCCTGACAACGGATTTCGCAAAGATAATTCGTCTTAATTTTAGAAGAACTTCCTCAGAATAGGTAATTCTGTGGAAGTCTTATTGAAATAAAGACGATATATCAATGCTAAATCAGTTGTCAGTATTTGGTTTATCCACTTTTCCATCCTATATATATATATATATTCCTTTTAGTTTTTATCATGGTCTATCTTATATATAAAAAATATTCTTCTTAATTCTAATTATGGTCTACCTAAAATAGAAAAATATTCTTTTCGAATTTAATACTTCCCTTTTTCATATATGCATATTAACACATTTTTTAAAGATTTTAATAATGATCTCTTATATGTATATATTAAAATATTCTTTTTACTTTTAATCATTGTCTTATATATATATATATATATATATATATATATATATATATATATATAACATACATTCAGCAACTATGTGAGGATACAGGATGTCCTGAAGACCTGCCTGAGGCCATGAACGATAGGGAAAAGTGGCGAGAGAGGGTCAGGGATATCCGTGCTACCAGCATGACATGATGATGATGATGATGAGATATATATTAAAATGATACTTCTAATTATGGTCTGTTTTATCCATCAGAATGTTAATTTTAGTAATAGGCTATCTTTTATCTCTATTAAAAATATTCTTTTTATTTTTAATTCTGAATTCAATCATGGTCTATCTTGTATATTAAAAAAATATTCTTTTGAATTCTAATGGTGGTCTTTCGCATATAACAAAGCCCAGTCATATTTTGTGAATTCTAATAAAATTCTGCTCGTCATCCGACCCTATAGGCCATCGCTCTTGGCATGTTCTCTAGAAGGCACGCGGCGTCCGCACTGTGCTAATAAATATAAGTTTTTGTTAATCGGCCAAAAACTGATGCACCCCTGAGTACAAATTGATTACAGAACGTTGCTTATGAATTCGTCCTTACTTCTCCAAAATTGCTCTGTATGTGTAAGAGCATTTTACTACGATAATTTTTGAAATGAAAGGTAGGTGGCCAAACAGCTGCTGTTTTGCTGGATGTTGCTTCCAGGATTTGTTCAGAATAGCATGCTGCATCCTTGTATAATTCCCATCTAGCTTTTTTCACCATGCGTTTCGTTAAAATTCTATTGGTGCGGTCATGCAGTAGTACTGATTCGGTTACTGCCTAGAAGAATTTCTGTTTCATTTTTCTGAGGGTTGTTAATCTTTTTTACCTATGTGTATAATGACATCGTTTCTTGTTGAAGAAATATTGCTACCGTAAGTAATTCGGCCGATCGTTGAAGAGGGTGACCCTAGGGCTCCCTTTTCAATAGCTACTACGCCTAGTTGTAGGGGAGGTTGCTATTCCTTGATTGCTCCGCTTGCAGTTGATCCTTACCTTATAATGTTGAGTGTTAAGCAAGAAGGCATCAAGAACCATTCTTTGAGTCTCTATTAGGAAACCATTATGACAATGCACTGGCTGCAAACGTAATCCAGCTGTGTTAACAGCGCGTTGAAAAATATTTGAGGTGTAGCAATCTAATTTACCTTGCTAACACTCAGCAACTCATAGTACAGATCAAGGGCCAGTGGAAGCACCGAGGGAAAGGGGTAGCGCCATCTCATACAATTCTGTGCAGTAGCTATTGAAAAGAGAGCTTTCGGGTCGTCCACGACTCCGTTCGATCGGTATAATACGTACTCTAACTTTTAAACGTAAAGCTGTGGAGAAAAGTGCGTGTTATATACGAATAATAATGGTAACAGTTGGCATTCAGAACATTATCTTCCCTAATATAGGAGGTGCCCGTGGTGTAATGGTTTATCGTCGTAGGAAATGGACACGGCGACACGAGTTCAAATCCTGGACGAGACTGATTGCATTTCACATAGCACTAGTACTCTTGGGAAAGGTATGAATCCAATTATTCTCCCTCCAGCTATGGGTAAATGGTAGGGCAGACTGGGTTCTTCAGCCTTGGTGAGGCAACTAATCTAGGAGAAGGAAAACTCTGAATTCAAACCTGTTAAACTCCGCTTAAAAATTGATCTTGTGTCATATCCTACCCGAGCGGAGGGGTTGGGTAAATAGGATCTTCCCTTATATTATTTCATAATAACGTGGTTTTAGTATGAGTGTATTTCATCATGTAGTAGAGTCATTTATATTTTTGTTCTTAATGGATTCGTGTTTTAACAAGACCTATAACATCAATAAAAACATGTGTGAAAACTTACAGATCTAAGAAGGGTATTGTTCTATACTTTTATGTTCAGTGCGCCAAGATAATGTATCAGTTGTCAAGGCATGGCGTTTGTGGTAAGAAGAGCCTGACATTACATTTTGCTGGGTGAATTCGCTGCCGAGAGGAAACAGAATTTTACTTTTCGTGCTTAGTGTTTATACACAAGTTTGAACACACCACCCAATGGCTATTGGCAGAAATCCTTGGCAGGCAATTCTGGTAATTTCACATGTTAAATTGATCCAATGTATAAAACAATTTCTTTTTCAATTGGCAACTTAATTTATGTGTAGGATATGTGTTAGTACTCACCCCAATAATTACATGGCCCAGTTCGCTGGGGCGGTAGAATACACTGACTACACCTCTGTGGAGGGGTAAGACCCCCACCCCAATGAGTGTCCTGCATATGACACTAAAACAATCTGATGGTGAGGTTCCAGTAATGCTGGGGCTTTAGGGAATACGGAGTCCCCTTTCATTGCCATTGCTCCCAGGTCTACTCTAGCCTGGCGTGGTAGCACCTGATAGGGGTTAAATACAATAAATCTATGGCTTAAATAGAATTAACGGTATACTTATGCTAAACTGAATTGTTTGATTAAACTGAATAGCTTGAAATAGAAATGTTTTTGACAATTAACCCGTACTTACATTTAAACTGCGCGCTCATGCTAAACTGAATTATTTGAAATATAACTTTTATTTTTTTATTTTTTTTATTTTTTTATTTATACACTGAAACTGTATGACCTTGTGGTATAATGGTTAAAGCGATGAACTGCGAAATCGTAGTAAGCGAGTTCGAACTCCAGTTGCGCTATTACATTCACTTTAGGACAAATACCAATGGGAAAGGTATGAACCCCCTTATCCTCCCAACTAGGGGTTAAATAGTACCACTACTGTTCTTTTAGGAGAATGGCTTTGGAATTAAATAACCTACAAAGGCTGATATGCCATTAAACAAAGAAACCAAACAAAACTAAACTATTCTGACTCGGAGTGGTATTATATATTAGGGCTGCATCTATGTGTCAAATATATAGAACCATTTAACTGTGTGTGAATAAATGACTAGTGTTAAATGGAATCGTTAGTGTAACATAGCAATACTTGAAACAGTTTTTCTATGAACAAATAAAACTATAAGTTTCAGATAAGCAGTACTTGAAGCCAAGAGAAATGCTTGCAACCTAGAAAAATACTCAAAACCAAGAGAAATACTTGAAACTAATTGTGTATAAACAAATTTGATCTTATTTATTTAAAAATGAAATTACCAGCAAACTATTCATTTACAAATTATATATGCAAAAACAAGATTTAGGATTAAAAAACCATCAACTGTTTATGTGCCATTTAACCAAATAACCTGAATCGAAACTAAGTTTTAAAAATATGAAAGAATGATCTCAGAGAGATATAATATATATTCTCTATCTGAGATTTATATCTACAACTACTACTACAACTACTACTTCTATGGAATATAAGAAAGTTATTATTTGGTAATTTTTTTTGCTCAGTTTTTTGGGTTTAAGTATTTGATTTAGTAATTTCTTCTTGTCCCATTAATTTGTCGTTGTTGTTTTTTTGTCTGTGGAAGGCTGCAAGAATATTACGGTAGGAAAAAAGAAAAGAGACGAAGATACCTTTTTAATTCCAAATTTATTTGAGGGTTCAACGTCCATTCTGTGGGCGAAAATATTTTCTGAAACCAATTGAAAATTTGTGTCCACTAGACAAGGCGTTAAAACATATTAGTAGCAATTTTCTGTGGGTGGTGAGTTTAAGGTCGGTGGTTATGTCTAATAGGTGTTTTTCAGTGAGATATGTTCGAGAGTGGCTGATTGCCAGCAGAAGTCAGCGACTGCTTTGAAGCCCCGGGACTTGACAAACAACAGCATTACTTTGTAGCAGCCGAGTAAAAGAGGGTCATTCTAGTATTAGCAGTGAAAGCTGTTGTGATCACGGATTTCTCCTTGGTGCCAGTAAGTCTATCTGGCATGCGCGGATATCGCTCCTTGTCAGAAGTTTCCGAGAACTGCTACAATTTTTTAATTTATTATTGTTTTTATATTAATCCCGACACAACTTTATCTACAACTCTATTAATGATATTAGTCTCTCTGGATTGTGTTATTCAATGTAACGTGAATGATGCAGTGAGTTTTATCCTTACTGATTGCCCTATTATTGTTAATTTGTGTAAGTCTCATTTCTCTGCAATGATAGAATATTTCGTGTAATAACGAAACCATTATAGATTAAGTATTCAAAGAAGACCTTCTTGCAAATGTCTACAGATGAGTAAGGAAGCAGATTCTGCAATAAGACTGAGAAAAGACTATTAAATTACCTCATGGTATAACTATTTAAAATTATTTTCCATATTAATCGAGATCGGAAATAAATTACTAAATTTTTCTCGATTATTGGAAGAAACTAAGTTATACATGGGAAATAACTCTGTAGTTTTTATTAAAAGTTGTTTCCCTTGCATTTTTCTTGCCCAATTTGTTTCAGAAATTTAAAAGAAAAAAGAATACGGACGCTTTTGTCAGTTGTACATTTTTTTCCATATTTTCGAAGAGACTTTTATTGTAAAATTGTTCCAATGTAATTCTATAGTAAAATTATTTCCAATACATTTTTATCGCAAGATCATTTCCAATGCATTCTTATTTTTTCGCAAAATCATTTACAATGCATATTTATTGCAAAATTATTTCCAATGCATTTTTATGATAAAATCATTTTCCATGCATTTTCATAGCAAAATCATTTCCAAAGCATTTTCATAGTAAAAATAATTTCCCATACATTTTCATTATAAAATCATTTTGAATTCATTTTTACAGCAAAATCATTTCTAATGTATTTTTATTGTTATATAATTTCAAGAGCGTTTTCATTGTTGAATTAGTTCAAATATACTTTAAAACTATAAAAATTTGCCATGTTTTTAAAAAGAAAATTATTTCTAATTTTTTTTCTGATAAAATCATTCCCAATACTTTTTTATAGTGAAATAATTCCAAGTGAATTTTATAGTAAACTCATTCCCAACGCTTTTTTTATAGTAAAATCCTTCCCTAGGGTTTTTATAGAAAATTCATTCCCAGGGCTTTTTATAGAAAAATCATTCTCAATGATTTTTTATAGGAAAATCATTCCAAATTCTATTTGACTGGAAAATAATTCCCAATGCTCTTTTATAGTAAAATCATTCCCTAGGCTTTTTTTATAGTAAAATCATTCACAGTGCTTTTTATAAAAAAATGATTCCCAATGCTTTTTTAAAATATTAAACTTAATCCCAATGCTATTTTAATTGTAAAATCATTCCCAGGGCTTATTAGAGTAAAATCATTCCAATGCGTTTTTGTAGAAAATCATTCCCAATGCTTTTTTTTATAGTAAAATCATTTCTTTTGTATTTTTATTGCAATATCATTTCTATCTTTTTTATAGTAAAATTATTCTCAGTGCTTTATAGAAAAATCATTCCCAATGCTTTTTTATAGTAAAATCATTAGGATACATTCAAATTTTTAAAAAAATTATCGCAAAATATTATGATATGATATCATGATATTTATTCTACTGGTAGTAGAAAAAAATAAATGCACTATTTTTTAAGAATAAAATCAGAAACTTACCAGTCATATTTTTATTTATTTATTTATCTTATTTTGTTTTTGAAAAATACTTGATTTCCAGGACACGTTTATTAAGCTTTTTGCTTATATATGGTACAAGGCCGAATTAGACTCGAACTGCACTCTTGCAGGACTGGTAGTCGAGCTTGCTAACCATTACACTATCCGGGATACCTATTTCTGACGCCTTGTAGGTGGGTGTTAAAATAGGCTGACTGTATCCACTGCTGAGGGGTAAGACTGCTCCCACCGCATGATTTGTTTTGAGCACAACACTAAAGCACATTATAGAGACTTAGAGGGAGTTGAATACCCATTCATTGACATTACTCATAGATCCACTTTGATCCTCCGTGGTAGAACCTGTTAGGGGTCAATCGATGTGTCGAGGAGATTTGTTTAAAAATCATTCGTATTCAATAGGAATACTTTATACCATATAACAGTAATCACTCTTTGTTGCCATTACTCCCAGATCCACTCCGTCCCGAAGTGGCCGTACTTATTTTTGTCCTATCTATGGGTCAAATTGATCTATTTAGAAATTATTTGTGTTTGATTGAACAGTTCACCAAAAAGAAAAAAAAAGCCCGAAGAAACGACTACACAACAAATGTAAATATGAACGTATAATAAACGCGATTCCCTTACTTCTAGGTGTGAAATAACCCAGGATGGATTGACATGTCGTTAAAAGCAATCAATAAATCAATTGACTTTGTGGTATTTCGTCTGGAAGACACACAAGCATTGATTGTTATGGAATCAAAAATCAACTTCGTATTTAATATTATCGATCTGTTCCATAGCTGAATCCCGTATCTTATCTTCCAGAACCTTCTCATTTATCAGGTGACTGATATCATTTGCCTCAAGAACAGTCTTAATTCAAAATATGTTAAAAAAATAGTCCAAACAAACGTAAATAAAGGGATACTTTTTGCCCTCCTACTGTTCAGCAAAATTCCCCATCAGGTGGATAATACAAACTGTTTAATGGGACGTAACTTGAAATTCGGCTACTATTGCATACAACCCGGAAATTGGATTTCGACTAAAGTCACATGAGGCATGGCATAGGGAATTCAATTACACTCGCACACGACAGTGTCAAAACAATATGCTCAAAGTATTTAATCAAATTGTTTGCTTTCACTTAGATTTATAACAGATAAAGAAAACAGTACTTAATAAAGGATTGTGGAAGACTAAGTACCTTCCGTAGTTTACAGGAGTTACTTTCACGTTTCGTTTCCACAAATACAACACAAATTTTACAAGCACGTAAACAAATGGAATGTGACAACAAAAAATATTAAGAAACAAACAATTTGATATTCATAACAACAAACATGATAAAAATAACTAAAATGTAATGTTCATTTTATGTGCGTGTGTGTGTGTGTGTGTAGAAAACACAGCTATGGTCTGTTCAATAAAAAAATTGACCTTGTGTCATATCCTGCCCGAGCGGAGGGGTTGGGTAAATAGGAGCACTCATATACATATACATATAAAAACACGCATACAAACGCAAGTATGTGCGCATATTACACACACACATACACGCACATATATACCCATGCACCCGCACATATAGTCATGCACCTATATATACATGCGAATACACATACACATAGGAGGTGCCAGTGGTGTAATGGTTATCGACGTAAGAAGTGGACACGGCGACACGAGTTCAAATCCTGGGCGAAGCTGATTACATTTCACATAGGAAATGTATGAATCCTCTTATTCTCCTTCCATCTATGAGTAAATAATAGGACAGACTGCGTTCTTTAGCCTTGGTTAGAAGGAAAAATTCTGAAACTCCGTTAAAAATTGAGACGATGTCACATCCTGCCTGAGGAGAGGGGTTGGTAAATACACACACACACAAGCCTTCACACGCACGCATAAACACACCATATATAGGAACGAAAATAGAAAGCTGGGTGTAAGGTAATGTAGGAAATGAGTTCAGCGAAAAAAAAGTTTACATTTAAGCTAAAATTATTTACTTTGCAAAAATCCACTCAATATATATAAGAAAGTATTCCTTTGGCCTAATGAGTAGAGTGTTTGCCAGTGGTCCGGGAGACCGAGGTTCAATCCCGGGTCAAGTCATACCAAAGACTTAAAAATGGTACTCGATGCCACCTTTCTTTACCTTTAGAATTTTAAGGTAGGGATCAAGGGTAAAGTGGAGCAATCCAGGGAAAGGAGTAGCGTCCTCCCCTACACCTTGGTCAAATAGCTATTGAAAAGGAGCCTTCGGGTCTCCCTCGACTACGGTCGCTAACAACTTCTATTTGATCTATAGTAATTATCACTCCGGGTCAGAGCTGATATGGTAAAGAGGTGCTCCATACTCTCCCGAGCTCCAGAAATGGACCTTACCATCAGATGCTGTTAAGTTTCATAAACAGGCTATTTTTAGGGGGTGTTACCCCTCTGGAGGGAATGCACTCTGTGTATATTGAACCGAGTTGGGATGGGATAGGATGGGATGGGTAAAACCAGGAGTTGGTGTCCCAAAATTCGTACGACATTGTGGCGGCCCCAGTGCCGTGTTATATAGCATCTTGCTCTTTTCATGGACATCATCAGTGTCGTGAACTGGTAAGGGCTACCAACATGGGTTACAGCGTGTATTCGTCTATAATCTATCCAAGGTCTGCGTCTATATCTGGACACCGATCAACTCTGTCTATTTGGAGTACAGACGCGCTATTACAAGTCCTTTCAGGTCTTCATAGGGTTGGTAGATTGGTGTTTTATGACATATCTACCTTTGCGGGTTATTTAATGCCAAAGGCTCCCCTCTCGGGAGTTAAGTACTCTAGCGAAGGAATTTACGTCTGCCACTTGCGTAATGCAAAGGTCTTTTAACGAATTAAATACTCTGGTATCCGGTAGCGCAAAATGTAAACAAAAAAAAGTTAATTCATAATGTATTATAATTCCCGAGCTTACGAAGGTCGTTTAATGGCAGAGCGGTAAAGTTTGGCGGGTTTCGATCCCAGCTTGAAGCTTCCTGCATGTCAAGCCACACTGAAGAATTGTGATACAATGAAACAGTCTGTCTGTGAATGACAAAATATATATTTAGTTTGCAAGGGAATATTTTGTAGGTTACTTTATTTTTAATCGAGTTCTTTGAGCTCATTTGTTCACGCGCAGTTAAATGGTTTCAAATATTACTATGTAACACTAATAATTCAAATATTACTATCTAACACTAATAATTCTTTTGTTTGCACACAGTTAGATGGTGTCCTGTATTGCTATCTGACACTAATAATTCTATTTAATAATTTGTTTGCATATATGGGAATGGTTTCAAGGTTTCTTTATTCAATGGCATATTTATCCTTATGAGTCATTTAATGCCAAAGTCATCCTTGTAGAAGAACAGTGATGTTATTTAAGCCATCGTTGGAAGGATAAACAACTTCTTACCTTTTCCAAGAGTATTTGTCAAAAAGTGTACGTAATAGCGTGACTGCAGTTCGAACCCGCTTACTTCGAGGCTGCAGTTCAGCGCTTTAGTCATTAGGCTTCGGGGTTTCAAGTATTGTTATTAAACATAAATGATTCTATTAATCAAATATTCCTATGAGAGATTTTTCTCAAAGCTGATGGTTTCAAATAATCAAATAAAAATAATACATCAACCCATTTATATAATAATGATTTATTTCTGAGAGGAGAGCAGTGACGGTCATTTGGAAGACGTCCTGTAAAAAATACATCCTTTGAGCTTGAGACATCAAATAAATATTTTCTTTAATTTTTATTTTATCAACTCCAAGGACATGCAATCTTGTTACAGTTTCTTGTCTCAGTAATAAACCATTATGATAATAATGGGTTGCATCTATTTTGAGGCAGTTTTAAATGATTTTGTCTCGAAAGCAGAGTCTCGAAAGTAGTGACACAAAATATTTTTTCCTCTTTTCCAAGGCATTGTGATCAAGGATTGATTGTTGTTATAGTATACAATTTTCAAATCTGAACCAAAAAAGAATACAACATTATTATTAGTAGAGTTATAAGCCGTCACGTGGGTCCCGTGTATATTGAGACTCCCTATATTTGATCCGTAGATGGGACTCTAGTACGAATCTGGGTCAGAATAGATCAGTGAGTAATAGCGTTGTAGAGGTACTCCACATTGACCAAAGCTCCAGGACTGGAGACTCACTATCAGGTGCTGTTTAGTGTCATAACAAGGACACTCGTTACTGGGTACTATTTACCCAACCCCTCCGCTCGGGCAGGATATGACACAAGGTCAAATTTTAAGCGGAGTTTAACAGGTTTGAATTCAGAGTTTTCCTTCTCCTAGACTAGTTGCCTAACCAAGGCTGAAGAACCTAGTCTGTCCTACTATTTACCCATAGCTGGAGGGAGGATAATTGGATTCATAACTTTCCCAAGGGTATTAGTGCTATGTGAAATGCAATCAGTCTCGTCCAGGATTTGAACTCGTATCGCCGTGTTCATTTCCTACGGCGATAACAACTACACCACGGGCACCTCCACTCGTTACTGGGTGGAGGTCTTATCCCTATGCAGAGGTGCAGTCGGCGTATTTTACCGCTCCGACCAATAGAGCGGAGGACTTGATAAAAATAATTACACCTTATATATAAAATTATTATTAAGCAGCACTAATTTGATCAGCTGGGTATGCATGTGTTCTGAGGGGTCCATTGTAAGGTCATAAGAGATCGACTTGTTTACTGAATATAAGAAACCCACCTTCGACCATTGGTTGTAACTCTGCCTGATCTATTTAGTCAAGAAAGACAAAATGGCATCACCAAATGGCCTGCTGCCCGTGCATCTTTAAAGCAGTTTCATACGATAATGAATATGGATTAATTGAATAAAGGTCACAGGGTATTCTTTGACTCGCTGATTTTGTCTCACTAATGATTAGTTTAATTGTTTGGAGTGTTTTGGTTGTTTCTCCCTTTTGTTTTTAGATCTATTATTCTGTCTTTCCTTCTTTCTTTCTTTCTTTCTTTTAAAGACATATTTTTTTTCTTTCTGGAGACATTCTTTCTTTCTTTCTTTCTTTCTTTAAAAGACATTTTTTCTTTCTGGAAACTTTCTTTCTTTCTTTCTTTCTTTCTTTCTTTTGTTTTTTAGGGACATTATTCCTTTCTTCATTTTCTTTTTTCTTTTCCTTTTTACTTTTTCACTTTAATTTTCTTTCTTTCTTTCCTTTGGAACTCCATTCTTTCCTTTTTTTTTCTTTCACTTTTCTTTCTTCTATTTTAGTTTCTTTCTTTGGGACACTATTCTTTTCTTTTTTCTTTCTTTCTTTCTTTGATTTTGAAAGATGCTCTTCGTTTCTTTTTTAAATTTTCTTTCCTCACACTTTTCCCGTTTCTTTCTTTTCCTTTTATGTCTTTTACATTTTACTCTTCTTTCTTTCTTTCTTTTGAAAGTATCGAACAGATGACCTAAAGATAAACAAAAAAAAATACTAGAAATTAACAATGAATTGTCCAAAAAATAGCCCCCACAATCTCGACAGTACCCGAGGTATATATATATATATATATATATATATATATATATATATATATGTGTGTGTATATATATATATATATATATATATATATATATATATATATACATCGATCATATTTCAGAGTATGAGGTCATTTTCCTTGATGTAAGTCAACATTTCTGGGAACTAATCTGAAAAGCCATTCTTGGTTGAGCAACGAGCTAACAATGTAAACTTAACAGTCTAGCCTATGGCGAAAAATCTGTCTTCGTTATTCGATATTACTTCGTCGTGAACATAAAGAGCAGATAATATTTCAAGAAGGTCATAGATCTGCTGAGTATTCTATGTGAGTCTTTCACGGACCTTGCTTAAATACGTATCGATGCACACATACACATGTGCGTGTACTTGTATACATATAGACATATACAGATTATATATACTTACCTTCAAAATGATTCCTAGTCATACATACATACATACATACATACATACATACATATATGAAAGTAAATAATGGAAATGGATCTGACATTATGGAATAAATAGAAAAACTAAGTAATCCAAAGGTGAACGTTAAAGTTTACTAAAACTGAAACGTTTTAACTTTGACTTTCCCTTCTACTAAATGCATTATTTTTGGATTACTTGGTTTTTCCGTACACACACACACACACACACACACACACACACACACACACACACACACACACATATATATATATATATATATATATATATATATATTGTTATCCACAGACAGACTATTTTGTTGTATCACAATTCTTCAGTGTGGCTAGAAACGCAGGACTCTTCAAGATGGGAGCGGAACATGCCCAACTTTACCCTAGACTTAGTATCTTACCGCCGAGCCATTAGGCGACATACGTCAGCTCGGTAATTATAAAGTATTATGCTTTAGCTTTCGTTTGTTCTGGGTACTAGAGAGCTCAATTCATTAGAAGATCTTTGCGTTATGCGAGTGGCAGCCGTTAATTCCTTCGCTAGAGTGGTCAACCCCTGGGAGGGGAGTGTATATATTATCATCTACAGACAGACTGTTTCGTTGTATCACAACTTTTTAAAGTTGTAACAACGCATTTTAAACTTCTAATGTTTTAAACGCAACCAGAAATTACTTGATTAAAGAATGCCTTTGTCGGTTATTCTTATTTGAGTAGTGAAAGAGTGTACATCATAATTTAATCTATGATCTTACATCTCTACAATGGACGAGTTTTATGTGCATATATGACATGGAATATGGGAGTTAATATATGACAAACCGTTACAGAAACGGAAAATTTGTAGTGTTTATGGCCAAGAGATGATTACTGACCACTGAGTTCAAAACGGTTTACTCGTTTATATTTCAAAATTCATATATATATATATATATATATATATATATATATATATATATATATATATATATATATGAATTATTATTATTCAGAACAAGAAAATTAATAAATATTTTCCATTATAAATTGACTTATCCGGCTATTTATATTAGATTGCAATATTTGAAACCATTGAACTGAGTGCAATCAAATAATTACTACTAAATAGAATATTTTGAACAATTTAACTGTGTGCAAATAATAATAATACTTGTGTGTGTTAAAAAATTAGCCCTGACTCATTTAAAATTAAGATTATCAATAAACTATTGACTTACGTATAATCATATGATTGAATGCAAACGTTTAAAAATGTTATTTACAAATCATATATATTTGATATTTATGTATAAATATGATTTTGCATTGAATAACCGACAAGGGAAGATATGCCATGAAACCCAATCAATCGATAGAAGACAACGAACAAGAAGAATGATGGTGACGTGAAAGAGACAAAAGCGGAGTGGTGTGAGGTAAACAAACAGAACAACCGAAGAATGAACTTAAGGGAGGAGATGGGCGGTGGCCAATCGGCTGAGTAAAGTACTGTATATAAAATAACCCAATGTATTGCATATATCTTGAATGGGTATGTAAATTAAGGAACCAGAGAGAGATTGTAAGAAACCGAGAGTGAGGCTAAAAATTAAATAATAATAATGATAATAATTTTCTTTGCTTTGTTTGAATTATGTTGTAATTCTTGTTAATTTTCAATTTATTTAAAATTCAACTGTTGTATTGTAACTAAATTATTAGCGGGGACGGAAGGGGATCTTTGAAATATATGCTTTTATTCCAATGTTTTTAATGTCACGTAAACAATCATTGAAATAATATAACGACGTAACTTTTATAAGGGAAATATGGCGAAGAATGTAGAATCGATCAAAGAAATATCAAACAGTTGGACTTAATCGAAGTTAAAACTTACAGATTATAAGAGTGTATCTTTTTTTTAAAGAAATCATGGGAAGCAGCATGGTGGATGTGAACTATGGTGGATGAACCTATTGTTGGGCCAATGGCGTACTTCACCAGATGCTGTGTGGATGAAACCCACCAGGTAACGGTCAGGATAAAACAGTTCAGTTAGGAAGCTACTGCTCCTCATCTACAAGTGTAGCGACTACTGAAGAGGATAATCCAGCCATCGTGTATGTTTTTTTTTATGTGTAACCCACTTAAGAGTTCTCTTAATAAAGAAAAGTTGGTCACGTCTGTGTCAGGTGCACAGATTTTAAACAACCGCTGGGGCTGGTATTGCCACAATATGCCACGCATGATAAAAATGTCGAATCAAAATATAAAGCAACTTGGGACCCACACAACAGGCCTGGGTGTCATGATCAGCAGGTGCTCTCCTGATAGCCAACATGGGAGACCTGATAATCATCCTGCGAATGTTGGCTGTTCTTTTATTTGGTACACGAACGATAATCTGAGAAACCACGCAAATCAGAGACACAAACATAACATCAACTAGGGAAGACAACCTACTTGCTCTACACTGCTATTTTAGAAGCAACCCTACACTAAGAGGATATAGAAAAAGAATTATAAAGGTCAGGCAAAAATGCGCTAGTATTCAGACAACACGTCAAAGACTCGCAAACCAAGTTAAGACAATAATAAAGAGAGGTTAGTTTTGTGGCCTTGAAATACTAGAAATACACCAGAAAACAAACACTGAAGAAGACAGTAAAATAATATCAGACACGCCAAGTACTGACAAACAAGAACCATACACCCAAAATGAATCGCCATTTTCTGCAAATAGAAATACCACAACACCGAAAAACACAGAGCAAACACCAACACAAGAACCAAAAATAAATTTAGAAAATTCAAAGTGAATTATGAATGAGCAAAAAACAACCTTGCTCTTTTTAAGAAACACAGAATGGAGAACAATCAAGACAGAAACAGAAAAAATAAATCAAGTGCTAGCATATATACCACCAAAAATATAAAAAAATGAACTAATCTATGCAGGAGCAAAATTAGTTTGTGAGAAAATCGGGATTTCTTTAAAGGGCACAAACAAAAATCCAAACCTGGATTGGAAATTCGACTGGAAACGCAGATAAGAAAGCTACGTAAACAGGCAAAAATGATAAAACAAAGGCAAAACGCCGCATCATGTTGAGACAAAAAAGAAAAAGCCACACAAGGAAAAATAACGATACAACTTGAGGGATCTAACCAGAAAGTACGGGTGAAAGATTAAAAAGATATAGACAAAGAGTAAAACAATACAGATAAAAATGAGATTCAAAAACAATGAAAGAAAATTCTACCAACAAGTTGAGGGAGATAACAAGAAAACATATCAGCAAAGAAGCTGAACAATTTTGGAGTAAAATATGGCTACCAAGAGAACATAACAAAAAAGCCAAATGGATAAGCAACATGGTGAAAGAGTTAGAGGGACTCTAAGAAGGACCGAAAGCGAAAAAACACATAGATTTACTGAGAATGACAATATGAACAAATATGAAAATGGAAAGCGCCAGGCTATGATGGAATACATGGATTCTGGTTCAAGAAATTTACCACCATTCATGATAGACTTGAAATGAACAGATGTCTACTAGAAGCCCACGTACCTTAGTTGATGACCAAAAGAAGGAGCACATTGGCTCAAAAAGACCCTCGAAAAGAAACCGCCCCAAACAACTACGGATCCAAAACGTGACCACCTATGATATGGAAAATACTAACGACACAAACAAGGAAAGAAATTTATTTCTCGCTAACAAGACGCTGGTTGTTCCCTGAGGAACAGAAAGGATGCTGCAAAGATCCAGAGGCACAGGAAAACTACTCTATATTGATCAGCACATCCTAAACTAGAACAAGAACAGACACAAAAATCTAGCTATGGCATGGATTGATTACAAAAAGGCATATGATATGGTCCCGCAAAGATGGATATTAAACTGTCTCAAAATGTACAAAATATCAGATCAAGTCATAAACTTAATCGAGAAAACAATGAAAACCTGGGGAGTGGAATTGACAGTAAGAGGGAAAAGCTTAGCTGAAGCAAAGATCCAAAGTGGTATATTCTAAAAAGATACCCTATCACCATGACTATTTATAATTGCCAGGATGCCACTCAACCACATACTCAAAAAGTGAGCAGCCAGATAAAACTTTAGTAAGAATCACAAGAAAAGATCAATCCCTAATGTACATAGACGATATCAAACAGTTTGCTAAAAGTTAAAAAGAATTGAAAACTTTAATACACACAGTCAGAATATGTAGTCAGGATATAGGAATGGAATTTGGCTTAGAAAAATGCACCTGCTTGTAATGAAAAGCAGCAAACGACACCTTACAGACGGAATAGAACTACCAAATCAAGACAAAGTTAGAACACTCGGAGAAAAGGAAACCTGCAAATACTTGAGGATACTGGCAGCTGACACCATCAAACAAGAGGAGATGAAAGAAAAAATTAAGAAACAATATTTCAAGAGACCCAGAAAGCTACTCGAGACGAAACTATAAAGCAGAAACCTTATCAAAGGAATAAATACCAGGGCTTTCCTCCTCGTAAGATATTTGGGACCATTCTTAGGACCATTCATAAGAGGACGAGTGGTAACCATCCAAACTACAGCCTTATTGAGAACGGCCAGAATACTGAGAAGAGACCTGGAGACTTGAGGAGACTTGCTGTCACTCAAACTTCAGTGAAAGACCATCAGCTAACGATGAAGTGAAAAACTTAAGGAGTTAATAATAATAATAGTAATAATAATAATTATGATAATAATAATAAATGCAGCTAACTAAAGCAGGAAAACATGACTAGATAAAGATGATACAGTGGGAATTGTGCAAGAAATTGAATTTTGACCATACCACCAAATGGTATACCAAATGGTATATGCACAAACTTGGGTAATGAGACAAAAAATTCCCTGTGATTTTCAGATAGAAACTGATCTACTAATCCTGGCCAAACGAACAGACCTAGTGATATTTAACAAAAAAAACTAAAACAGCCGACTAGTGTACTTTGCCGTCTCAGTGGATGAAAGAGTGAAAATTAAAGGGAGATAAGAACTTGCACCTTGCTAGAGAAGTAAATACGCTATGTAACATGATGGAGACGGTAATAACAATTGTAATTTGTACCCTCGGAACGATCCTCAAAGGTTTGGTAAGGGAACTGGAAGAGTTGGAAATTGGAGGACGAGCCGACACCAACCAAATTACTATTGTTCAGATGGGTGCGAATACAGAGTCCCGGAGACTTGTTGAGATTTGAAGTTATTCAGACTATATTGAAAGACAATTAGTTAACGCTGGAGTGAAAACTCACAAGTAGTAATATACTGATAAAAATAAATTTAATGTTTTCTTTGTTTGAAAAAAGAACCAGAAAAAATTGATCATTCGGAAAAGAACATAAAAATAACCGAAGAGTAAAAGATCTTTCGCAGTAGTACTCCTCCCTCCCTAAATCATGTGTTTGGGTCTTTTATACAAAAATTCGTTAACCACAAAGCGGGTGATAGGAATAATTATGAAATGAGTTGGGAAAGTAACAGTGAACCGGTGAGCTCGTGTTTAAACAACTAAACTCAAGTATCGATTATGAGCCAATCCACACAAAAAGTAGCAGCATAAGTAACCAATTAAGATTTAACCCTTGACAGTTTTACAAAGGTGACCATTGGACCTTAATAAATTAAGAATTCGTAATTTTTAAACTAGAGTGTTTTTTTTTTATTTTAGGTGGCCCACTTAAGACTTATTTTTCTGATAAGAGTGCCTGGAAAGATCTGAGAAAGGAGCATAAGTAATAATCAACCACTGGGTCTGGTGTAGTCACAGTTTTTATGTGCTCTGTTTAAGAATTCTTTTTCTTATAAGGGTGACAAGAATGATCTGAGAAATTATCACAAGTAATAATCAACCATGGAGTCCGGTATAGTCACAATTTTTATTTTGCCTGATTAAGAATTCTTTTTCTTATAAGGGTATCTGAAAAGAACTGAGAAAGGAGATCAAATAATAATCAACCACTGGGTCAAGTATAGGCAAAATTTTTACGTGGCACGATAAAGACTTTTTTTTTTATAAGGGTACCAAGATAGAACTGAGAAAATATCACAAGTGATAATCAATCACTAGGTCTGGTATAACCACAATTTTCATGTGGCCCACTTTAGACTCCTTTTTCTTATAAGGGTGCCTAAAAAGATCTGAGAAAGGAGTACAAATAATAATCAACCACTGGGTCTGGTATAGGCAAAATTTTTATGTGTCCTTTTTCTTACAAGGGTACCAAAACAGAATTGAGAAGAAAGCACAAGTAATAATCAACCATTGGGTCTGGCATCGCCACAAAATAATACCCTCTAAAAATGACAAATCCAAATCTAAACCTATGTTTGACCCAGACAACAAATCTGGTTATCATGATCGACAGGTGCTACCTTGATTGGCATTCTGTGAATGTTGGCTGTTTTTATTTCACGTATACAAACGAAGACCAAAGCATCAACGCAGCTGAGTGACAGGAAAAAAAGGACTAGAGAAGACAACAAAAATTATCGACTGTTATTCTAAAAGCAATCTTACGTAAAAAAACAGATATAGTAAACAGATGATGAAGTTCTGGTCAGAATCTGCTAAATTTAATACAAGTCAAAGACTTGTCAACCAAGCCAGGTTGTTACTTTTTTTAAAAAATGACTGGTTACTTGAGCTTGAGATAATAGAAATATGTGGACAGGTAGATCGTAAAGAACATACCCCAAAAAGCTCCCTAAACGAAGTAAAACATAATATACTGAAAACCAAATCACCACTGAACCCAGAAGCACACCAATATCAATACAAGAAAACAGGAAAAAATTTAGAATTTATAAAAAAAGAAAAAAGCATGTGAGAAAAGAAGACTGCATTTCCATCTCTTAGGAATTAAGACAGAAAAAAATCAACTTAGAGACCAAAAAAGTAAATACAGTATTACGACATATCCCAACGGACAACATCATTGATTGTTTTTTTGTTTTAGCTTTTTTAATCGCATATCAACTATCCCGGGTTATTGAATGCCAAATCCATCCTCTTTTAGAAGAAAAGTAGTGGTGCTATTTAACCCATAGTTAGGAGGATAAGGAAGTTCCTAAAGGGAATTTGTCCAAAAGTGACCGTAATAGCGCGACTGGATTTTAAACTCGCGTACTACGATTCTGTAGGTCAGCGCTTTAACCATTACACCAAGGGGACACATGCCACATCATTGAACTGAACGAGTTAATCTATAGAGTAACCATAGAAGTCAGTAATAAAATAGGTACAACCAGAAAGAATCTGAATAGAAATACGAAATCTGAACGGGAAATGTGGTTAGAAAGCCAAATAAAGAACCTGCAACAACATAAGAAACTATTAAGGAAGGTGAAACATACAAAACCTCAACAGAAAAAAAAGACCTCAAAAAGAACAACCACAGGTAAGTCTGACAATACAATTGGAAGAAATAAGTCAAAAGATAATAGCGAAAGAAGAAGGGCTCAAAACAATTGACAGGGTCAAACAATACAAAGAAAGCAGAAGATTTCAAAATAACGAAAGAAAGTTCTACCAACAGATAGGCGAAGAGGGAACAAAGACAAATCAATAACCAGAGGCAAAAGAAACAAAATAATTTTGGAGTAAAATATGGAACAGGAAAGAACATAATGGAAATGCTGAATGGATAAATAACATGAAAAAAGAATTAGAAGAACTCAAAGAAAGTCCTGAGGCGAACATAAACTGGGATTAGCTAAAAATGACATTCAAGAAAATGATAAATTGGAAAACGCTATGTCATGATGGATTACATGGTTACTGGTTAAAAAAAAATCACATCCACCCAGCCTAGACTGGCCTTGCAGCCTACAAGAAACAAGCATATCCGAATGGACGATGAAGAGGAAAACTACCCTGATCCCGAAGGACACCAAAAAAAGGACTACAACCACCAACTAAAGACCAATAACGTATTTAATTATAATTGTGGAAAATCCTGACTGCACAGCTAGGAGAAGAAATCTATTATTTACGTAAGCTGCAGACTATATCCGGAAGAACAAAAAGGATGCTGTAAGAGGACAAGAACAAATGATCTGCTACATATGGACCAGCACATCTTCAAAGAAGCCAAAATGAGGCAGAAAAATGTAGCCATGGCATTGATTGACGACCAAAAGTCAAAATTGGATAAAAGAGTATCTGGAGATGAACGAAATATCCGATAAAATCATAAACTTCTTCACGAATGACATAGAAAACTGGAGAGTAGAATGGATAGTTGGAGGTCAAACCCTAGCAGGGGGAAAATTCAATGAGGTATATATTAGGGAGACTCGTTTTCGCAATTGCAATTCATTATATCAATGGTGCCAGTGGACCACGAACCCTGGAAATGTATGGAGCTGCAAATGTTCAAAGTCACTGGCAAAGATTAATCACCTTGTGTATGTGGGGGCATAAAGGCATTTTCATAAAATGAAAAAAAATGGAGACCCTGGTGCAAACAATGAAGATACAAAGGCATATGATATAATATGTGGTAGAAAAACGTATCATACTCTTAATGAAAAGAGGAAAGAAGAGAATCAGCGGAAGGAATTGAACTACCAAATTATGTTCATATTATGAGACTTGGTGAGAATGAAAACTACAAGTACTTGATAATATCGGAAACAGACATCATCAAACAAGCGGAGATGAAGGAAATAATTAGAAAAGAGTGCCTCAGAAGAAGGAGAACGCTCTGCAATATAAATCTCATCAGCCCCCACCACCATATAATATAATCTTCACTATTCTTAGAATGGTCAAGGGAAATCAGACAAATGTGTCATATTGATAACTATACTCAAGGCGTTACACCAGAGAGATGACATAGACTGTATGTGTCAAGAAAAGAAGGAGGAAGAGGACTCGGCAGCATTTAGGATTGCGTTGATGCATTAACTCAAGGATTCAAAAACTATAATGAGAATAGTAAAGAAAGATTAACTACACCACTCAATTACTGCTGTGGCAACATCAGTACATATAGAAAAACATAAAAAACTAGGAATCTGAAATTCGAAGAAAAACAACTCTATGGATATTTGAGGGGACAAACTAAAGAGATTGCATAAAAGAAGACGTGGATATGGCTACGAGATAGAAAACCTAAGAAAGAAAGAGAATATCATTTAATAGCAACACAAAACAATTGTTGTATATCCATAATACAACTGCACGTGTACATATACAAATATACACTTACATGCGGAAACATCATTAACCGGTAATGACAACTTCAATAACGAACGACTACACTTCTTCATAAAAATATAAATCTCTCATACTTTATTTTCGAAAGGGTGATGTTTGTTGTGTGAGAGAAATGAGTAGAGACAAAGACGGACTACTATATTGACCCCAAATTCTTCTCTCGACCATAGCAGCACTTCTTTCTCATCTTGGCTTGGGGTTGCTCAACCGTGGGTCACTGAGGGTCCAAAGCCCTCTGTCTGGAGCTGGTTCTCATTTCGGCATCCTGTCTCCAACTGACTCGAACCGCCCAGGGCACCTTGTTATATTATTTTCTAACATCCACCTGCTTCCACTGTTCTTCCACTTATTTACACAGGTGCATCTTTTGATCGACGGCCGTAAGGCCCGATTACGTTAAAGCGAAAATCTATTATAAGCAACAGAATAGCAAGTGTAGGTAAAGTGGTGATTGAGACCAAACAGTTAATCAGATTGTATGTGAATACAGCTAAGTAGCACAGAAGGAGTACAAGACTAGGCATGACTTGGTGGGATAAGTGATCATCAGGGAACTGTGCAAAAGATTGAGTTTTGACCAAACTACCAAATGGTATATACACAAACTAGAATCTGTCCGAGAGAATGAGACGCATGAAATTCTCTGGGATTTTGAGAAACAAAACGGATTTCCGAATCTTGGCCAGAAAACAGACCCAGTGCTGA
The DNA here is from genome assembly GCA_963585895.1 of Sepioteuthis lessoniana. Taxonomy (NCBI): domain Eukaryota; kingdom Metazoa; phylum Mollusca; class Cephalopoda; order Myopsida; family Loliginidae; genus Sepioteuthis; species Sepioteuthis lessoniana. The sequence goes on along the minus strand of OY757918.1, from coordinate 50,249,717 downwards.
TTAACATAAAAAAAAGAAAAAAAAAAGAGAATTTGCTGAACAGTCTATTTTGACGATCCAGCGGACCACATAGTAAAAATAAAAGAAAGTGAAAAGAGAGAGATAAATACTTTGTACTTAGCCAGAGAAAAACTGGAACATACGAGTGATAATGACATTCTAGTGAATGAACTTGGAACGGTTCTCAAAGGATTGAAAAGGGAATTGGAATAGTTGGAAATCGGAGGAAGAATCGAGACCTCTTAGACAACAGCATAGTTGAAATCGGATGGAATACTGTGAAGAGTCCCAGAGACCCGAGGAGACTTTGCTGTCGTTCAAACTCCTATGAAAGCCCATCAACGTGAAAAACTCACAGAGTCAAAATACTTCTATTACTACTACAATTTCTTTTACGAATAATAATGATTAAAGGTAATATGAAAAGAAAAGACAAGTACAAAATAGCAAAACAGGAACGAAAAACAACCGTATGTATACTTCCAGCGATAAACTAAGGATATTCTACGTTATATGACATTGATATGACTAAGAGTTTGAAACCTTATGCCCTTATGTCATGAGGGCACAAGAAGAGATTACCTCAGAGCAGAAGTTCAAAATATGCAAAATGTGAAGTCACTCAGACTTCAGAGAAAAACAGCCAGTTATATTGGTGTGGAAAACTCAAAATATTCTAACATATGGTAGAGATGAGATTGTTAATCACATAATAAGCGAATGTAGCAAACTGACTCAAAAGATATTCAATGGTAGACATGTGTGGGGAGTTGAAGGTGATCTGAGAACTGTGCAAAAAACTAAAGTTTGACCATACTGAAAAATAGAGTAAGCATAAACTAAAATTTATTCTAGAAAATCAGATTCATTAAATTCTCTGTGATTTTAAGATCACCAAATTCTGGCCTGAATACGAGATTTAGTGTTGATTAACAAGAAGAAAAAAATTTGTCGACTATTTGACTTTGCCGTTGCGATGGATTGAAAATTAAAGAAGGCGAAAGATGGTCAAAATCTTGGATCATGTCAAAGAACTAAAAGAAAAATTGTAAAACAGGCCTTGGAACAGTTCTCAAAGGCCTGGAGAGAAGACTGGTGGATTAGACGATCAGAGTAATAATTAAGACCATTTTAATTTACAGAAGTGATTAAAGCAACTTAAATGCTCAGGAGAGTCCTGGAGACCAGAAGATACATGCTGTCACTCAGATTTTAATGAAAATCACAGGTTAAAACTGGTGTCAAAAATTCGAATGGAATGAAAATACTATTCATTTGTTTGAGCAGTTGTATGATTAAAATTATCCCTGTCAAATACTATTTTCAAATTCACTTATTCGAACCGTATATCAGAATTTAACTGGTACTCGGTGTAAGAGTGGGACTGGAAGTAATATCAACGGACTACTTCACTACATTTCCCAGAACTCCTGATCTATAACCACACCAATGGATTCAGTTTAATGCGGCACTCAATATATTCCTGATTGGTATAAAGAAAGTAGCGGTCATATACTAAACCTCGACGACAAGACATTACTTTCACAATAAAAAGCAATCACCATATGTTTTCTGCAGATAGTCTCCGAGTTATCAATATTAGAGAATTCTTTCGCTTCCTGAAAGATATTTTCTGTCACAAATGTATTTTCGAATAATTTCAAATCCATATTTGAATAAAATATGTACTTATCCAGAGTTTTCCTTCAGCTAGACCGGTCGTCATATCACGGTTTAAAAGCCCAGTCTGTCCTACTATTTATTAATATTGGAGGAAGAATTGGTGAAGTCATATTTTGCTAAGTTTTTTTTGCACTAAGTAAAATGTGAACTCGGTATGCCGAAGCCATTTTCTTTTGATAATTAAGCTTATATAACATTTCAACCCATGAATTGCAGTTGGTTAACTATCTTATTCTTCTTCGAACGATGGTTAGTTCCTGTTGTTACATCTTTGTTGTGTGAAAATTTTCCTTTTCTTGTGTATACATTCTTTATTCACTTTGGGCGTCTTTAATAAATAACCGATCATATGATATAGGGAATTAATTATTGTAACATTGATGAAAATGAGGTCTGGAGATTTGGGCTACTCTAGGCTAACTAATTCAAAGTTAAAATCTTATTCCTAACTTCTAGGATTTTAGTTACCAGAAATTAACTTCTCTAATAAAAACCTAACTTTCAACTAACCTCTGGGTAACTACACGTAAATCAAACTGAATTGACCGCAGTAAGACGCAACAATCCTGCTTTAAAGACAGTGGTTTAAATCTTTTCAAAATGTTCCACACTACGTGCCAAATAAGTCATTGTCCATATAATACATTTCTAAAATCCTGTCTTATTCCCAAAGCAAATGTGTTTCTTCATTCTAGGGTAAACACCATGGGAAACATATGCAAATATAAAGCGCATTGCTCTCAAATACGTTAATTTTCAATGTCATTAACTCTCTCAAGACAGATGTGACTGCCCAAATGTTTTATTTTTTGTCTATAGCTATTTGTTTGTGCACAGATATGTGATATCAAGTATTTCTATCTAATATATAGTTAAATAGGAAGTGTTACTTTAAACAATATATTAAATAAGAACTTTTTAATCTATGGTTTAAAGTTACTGTACCTATTTGATAATAATCATACATAATTAAAGTTACTGTACCTATTTGATAATAATCACACATAATTATATGCAATCAGTTTTTCCTGTCTAATATATAGTTTAAAGTAACTTTTCCTATGTAATGATAACAATTTGATTGAACACAGTTATATAATACATATTCCTACCTAAAACCAGATTTTGTAAGCAATAATATAACTTAAAATAATTACATCTTTAAGTAGTTACTCTCAGTAGAATTACTTTGTCCACAGCAATAGGGTATCAAGTATTTCTATCTGATACGAATAATTTTCGAACAGATCTAATTGACCAATACATGGGACACTCACAGGTACAACCACTTTGGATTGCAGTGGACTTGGAAGTAATGTCAATGTAAGGGTGATTCCACAATCCCCAAAGCTTCAGTACTGGAGACTCACCACTGGGTAATGTAGTTACTGCTTCCCACCACTAGTAAAGCTGGTGTTGAAATGTGCGACTGATAACAAAGGGTCAACATGAACACTCTCGTGGTAGGTGCGAGAAACGATCACACAGTAGAGTTAGGAATTTTTAAAAGTGGCAGTCAGTTTGTGAGCTACTGAATGCACGAGTAAGGACCTTAATTGCGAGGCCAGCAAAACTCCAAACCATATTGAAGGAGGGTAACGAATTGTCAAAAAGTAGATTTTTACTTCATCGACTCGAGAATACCACTTCACATCATTCTGTTTTTTTAAACCAGTCGAATAGGAGGGAACAGCTTTAATAAGAAAGTGAGTACTATTTTTCTGTTACTACGTGTCGAACTTTTTCTTATTCCTCTGATGGGAACTCGTTGTCATCACTTCATCTTGTCTTTGTTTTCGCCAGCTATCTTCGTGACCCCCTCTAGTTCCATACTATGTTGAAGGAGGTCGTGCCCGACCAACAGACTTAGCAAACTAATATACATTTTACTACAACCTTTCCTCAATAAAATAAAAAGCTATATTAATGACAACATAGATTTTTAAACTCCATACCAGAAAAATTGATCACAACACACTCATGGCCACATTTGACGTCACAAACCTATATAGCAATATCGCCGCGAATTAGGAAAACAAGCCATCTCATTTTGGGATAAGTACCCTTAAACATTACGCGCAAGATTTAAAAAATTATCATTGAGGGTATAGAAATAATCCTTAATAATAACTTCTTCCAATTTTATAGCATTAATTATATCCAGACCCTAGAAACAAATAAAAGAACTAAAATGGCACCAACATACGCTACCCTAACCCTAGCATATTTAGAAGAAAACTTATATGAAATAATAGGTAAAAAATACGCCAATGACATAAAAAGAAGAATTTACCAAATCATGGAAAAGATATTTGGATGATTGCTTCATATTCTGGAAATGCCCATCGGGAGAAATCAACGAATTACACAACCGACTACAAAACCTACCCCGCAAAATAAAATCTACTATGGAACATAGGTCAAAAGAATTACAGTTTTTAGACATCCTTATAAAAAACGTAAATGGCCAAATCATCACAGATATCTACCACAAAACAACAGACACCCAACAATACCTTCACTTCAAAAGCCACCACCCCAAAAACTAAAAATCCATCCCTTACTCTCTAGCACGTAAGAATGCATACAATAATCACGGATAAGAACCTAAAAGAACCCATTAACGAGGCCTTGAGCCATATATGTTCTCTATCGAAAGCAACAAGCTGGAAACATACACATGTGTAAGAACAAAATAAATGAATAAATTCAAAAGATACAAATCTCTTCGTGGACCTACCTGGTTTAAAAAAGATACATCGACATAAGCAAGTTTATATTAACTAAGGTGGTATCCATTTTGAACAGCTCACGAAGAACCATCTGAAGGCAGTGTCAGTTGAAGACTTTTAGCAGTAATTATAGGAATGGAAAAATGTTTTCACCAGTGTGATTTCCCAAAGGGGACTATGCTAAAACAGATAAAGTTGATATGCAAGTAAGGTAATAAAAAAGATTGTACACTCGATCTCATTGCATAATAGACTGACTGTATCTACCATTATCAGCAGCTGATGAGGTATATCCCCGTAAATGCAGAGGTGCTTACAGTGAATCGGATTGTAAATGAAAATAATTCATCGATGATCAAAATGGCGGGCGAGATATCTTGCGGGTTATTTCTTAATTCAAGTCTTTATCTTCTCGCCATAAATTGAATAAAAGATCAAAACAATTCCAAGATAGTAATGAAAGCGGTGAAAGGAATGGTTTTCCTCAAGCGGTGACAAGGATTGTTAAGAAATTAAATTTGAATTACCAGACTTTTCTTTTTATTTTCCTTTACCGTAGCTTGTCTGAACTCCTTTTAATAACGAAAACGGAAGTATTCACTTCAACAGCTAACACTCATATGGCAAAAATCCAGACCAAAATTCGACCGTATTCTCGCTACGCTTCCTGGACGAACACGATAGAAAAATAAAGGGTCATAGAATATTTTCCGAAAAATCAGAAACTGAGCAATGCAACTCTCAGTAACCTCATTTGAACCTTTCATGCATTATATAAGGAAGTCGCATCAGCAGTCAACAAGGATCCAATTAACAAAGAGAGTACATTCAGCAAGGGTTTCAACCATCGAAGACGGTCGGCGGGACAAGCCATCAAAAGTTTTAACTGACATGTTGATTTTGCACGGGGACCTTTTCAACTAAAACTGGCACGTGACATATATTTGAAGTAACAAACGAACGACATCCCTAACTACTATAAACTAGAATACTTTTTTCAAACATGTATTGTCTTGTGTCAATGTTATTTATCTACTAAGCTTTTTGCTTAGTTGTAGCACAAGGCCGAATGAATGGAGCAACAAATGATTCGAACTCATTCGTGATAGTTTGCTAGTTTAGCCGGTTAACCATTACACAGGCCAAGGGTCTCGTGTCAATGTTAGTAATTTACTAAGCTTTTTGCTTAGATGTGGCACATGGACGAATGAATGAGACCCCCATGAGACTCGAACTCATTCGTGAAGGTTTGCTAGTCTACCTTGTTAACTAACCATTACACAACCCGAGGCGTCTCGTGTCAAAGTTAGATTCTCATTTTTTTCAAGTCCACTACATTCGTGCAATGTCTTTTCTATCTCCAGCTACACACCAAAACATATAAAAAATCTATGCAAACTCGATTCCAAAGAACCTCGCTCTATGTGGAACGAGTATTTGGCACCCCCCATGTTTTTCATTCTATAGCTACTGTTCCTGTTCGAATATTTGTTCCTAAATATCGAAATAGGGTCTCGTGGACACCATTTGAGAACTTTTAAGAAAATAAAACAGGTCATACTGAAAAAACTGAAAGTGGGGTCATTTGTAGATATTCAGCTCTGTTTACGAGAGTGTGAACAATGACCACGTGGGATTTTGGCTACTCAGTAGAATTATTTTCGAAAAAACTTGTAATTATGCCGTCATTTTCTTTTTACCCCAAACGTCTCATTACTTTCTGGGGATACATTGCTAATACTCATTTAAGATTTGTTTGCAAATTTATTTTCAAATCATATCATATTGAAATTTCTTTCATTCAGAAAAAAATAGAGTTAAAAATGAAGGTGATCGTAATACAAATCATAACCGGATCACCCAGAACAACCCCAAAGATAATGGAAAAGAAATGGGGGGATTAGAATTCTTTTGTAGAAATGAGATTGTTCAGATCCCCGGAGTGCTGAGATTGACAAGAATAATAAGAAGAGACATGGAAAGCTTAAGAGGTTTTATTGAACAACACCAGTTACTTTTGGCGTGAAAAACTCGGAAAGAGCAAAATACGACATGGTGAGATAGGTGATCTTCTGGAAATTGTATGATCTAAAAGTTTGGCTATGCCAAGAAAGGTAATATTCATAAACCAGAATTTTTCCTAAAAAAATGAGACACATATAATTCTCTATGGCTTTGAGATACTGTCTGGCCACCAAATGCCAACAAGAAGACCAGACCAAGTTTTTATTACAAAGAATAAAAATTGTTATAGAATGGATAGTGTCGTTCCAGATAGGAATACTTGATATCCTATTGTGGGGTGCAAACAGAACATTATAGTGAAATAAAAAAATGCAATTAAGAAAAATAGAACGGAACAATGAAAACAGTTTTTATAACAATCGAGAATTTATAAATGAATTAAATTTCAGCATCAAATAAATCATGAGGAATAGATATGGTGTTAGAGAAATAAACGAGATCAAGTGAAATCAAACACCCATGCATCTTGCCTTCTGCCAAACTAAGCTAAATTATGTCCACGAATCTTTAGAATATCGTCAAGCTTGATATTGGCTTTTTTTTTTGCTTCTTTTAATATTACCTTAAGAAATGAATATTGACAGCTGTGTCCGTTGAGTAAAAATATGTCTGGTGTTACCTTAAAGCCGAACAGACACGGCTTAAGATGGAATTCTTATGTTTGAAACATCACTTTGATAGTCGACTTTTGTCACGATTGGTTTACCAGAAAAGAATAATAAAATAAAAACAAACAAAAGAAAATGTAATATATATATATATATATATATATATATATATATATATATATATATATATATATATATATATATATACTTTTCAAGTGGAAACCTATAAATTAACGGGACATTTACAGACCGCTACGATCGTTACAAGCATGGAACAATATCTCACTCAGACTGGAACAAATTGTTTCTTTCATTCATTTTTTTCTTCTTTTAAAAAATATATCTTTTCTCTGTTTTTCAAGCCATATCAACCTTCGTGGGCGATTTAATACCGAAATCATTCTAGTAGAAAAAAGTTGTGGTTCTATTAAACCCAGGGCAGGAGAATAAAGGGTTTCATACTTTTCCCAAAGGTATTAACCTGACTGGAGTTCGAACTCGGTAACTACGATGTCATTGTTCAGCAAATTAGCCATTGTTCCCGTCCTCTATATTGTTTTGAACTTACAGTCCCAGACAAAAAAAAATTATGCACGTCGAATACCGATTTTCCACTGATTATCCCAATAGTAAACTGACTTAGATAAATACAAAGTGATGGGAAAAATTCTCTTCCTGAACAACAAGAATATAACCTAAAGCCGTGGACAATACACACCATTCAACATGATCATCCCAAAGTTTAACATATCTGTCCTGTCATTTCTTACGTTTCTTTAACCTTCAGAAAAATTTCAGTAAAATTATTTAAAAAAAATGTCTTTCATTTCGGATGCCTCAATAACTCTTGTATATCTCCTCATATATATTAAAGGGGTGTCCCTGTGGTGCAATAGTTAACGTGCTAGACTGCGACATCGTAGTAAGCGAGTTCGAGCCCCAGTCAAATTATAGCGTTTACTTTTGGATGCCACCTCTATCTGTGATGGGACAGGAATGCTTGGGCTTCGTTGGACCAAGTATATTGATGTTAAGGAAAACTAGAGTAAAAAAAAACTTCATTGTTCCCCCGACTCCTTACAGGTGAAGCTGATAACTTCTGAACGACTTTTATATATATGGTGTTTCAGAAAATTAATCAAATAATTTGTCCTATTCTCGTTCAAATGACCTCATATTTTAACTGCACGAGTAGAAACAACTCAATATTCATTGTGTAATATTTCTTTTTTTTTCAGATATAGAAATGCCATTTAATAGAAAAGAAATTAAACAAAGAATCTGGAGTTGTTTATAAACATCCTGATAAAATTTGAGAGAATTTTAAAAAAATTGTTCAAGTTATTAGATTACGTGATGTTATAAATTTATGCGAAACATCTTGTAGATCCCTAATGATATAGAAGTTTTTTAAACACCCAATTTATATATATATATATATATATATATATATATATATATATATATGTGTGTGTATGCACACACCCACGTACAGTGACGGCTTATATTGGAGAGAAGCCGAAATACAACGAATTTACAAACGGAGAGGTTTAGAGAGAGAAGAGGAGATACAAGCATGTTCTGAAATATAAAATTCTAATGCAAGAAGAAGGTTACATGGCGTGAGGTTAATGGCTTTAAAAGCAACGGCAGTAGAAACCACAGAAGCAGTAGCAGTTGCTGCAAACACGATTAACAAATGTGACGTTAATCAAATGCTATATCGAACGCGATGGACAGTAATTAATTTTGTTGCGACGGTCGGACTACATCACTGTCGGAAATTAAAACCGAAGTAAGGTCACACTCAAGGGTCAAGATAAAGTTTCAAGGCGGTCACAGCACATTCATTCATGACATAGTTATTGTAAAACAGATTTTCGACCGTCTTTTCGAGTTGCTCTTATAGAGAAATTAAGATACACGGAAGTCTTTAAAAGCACCGAAAAGATATTAAACGTAAGATTTCCCTCGCCTAATTACACTATAAGCAATACCTTGGACTTCTTAAGCTAATATTGAAATTTACCCAACCTCTTCGCCCATGTTTAGATGCGACACTAGATTAGTTTTTAAGTAAAGCTGGACCGATACATGTGGGCACAACTGGTTCGATTTCCGTTTTCCTTCTCCTTATCTGGTTGTGTTAACATCGCTAAAGAACTTATATATATATATATATATATATATGCAAATAGAAAAAGAAAGAGAGATTGGTTGTAAGTAGGTAGATTGTCAAACTCAGAGAGAGAGAGAGAGAGAGAGAGAGAGAGAGAGAGAGAGAGAGAGAGAGAGAGAGAGAGAGAGAGAGAGCAGTAAACTGATGGACAGGCAGAGAGATGGATAAAGATAGTTATGAAAGTTTTTTTTAGCTTTGATTTAGAAACTAACGTGAAAGAAGGAAAACTCTGAATTGAAACTAGCTTGGCTCCACTTAAAAAAATTGACCTCTGATACATTACCTTAGAAATTGCCAATGATGGAGGGGTTGGCTAAATAAATACGTGAGCCGTATCATCAGCTTTCCTCTGTGTCTGAAAAACGTTCACGTAAGTCACTGTATTTATCCTACGCCCCACCAGCGTAAGAATGTAGCAAAAGGCCGTTTTTAGGGTGGGTCCGGTCGCAGACCGAAGCCCAACACGACAAACAGTTCCAAAAATCCCTCGGGCTCCGTCGGCATTCCCCTTTTCGGGGCGCCCCAGGCGCCGAGCGATAAACCCAACTCCTCTGAAAAGGGTTAAAGCCTGGGGGGACGGCTCCCTGAGACCAGAGGTATGTATCCAGTCGTGGACCACACCCGAACGAACCGTGCAGCACGCAACCACAGCCGGTCGAGAGCGCCCACCAACTGGACACGTTCACTTGAGTCGCAATAATTGTGAACTCAACAACTATTCATTTATATATTCAGTAGAAAAGCTGCTGGTGATTACATCACAATAGCGGAAAATGTAGTCTTCGTTCAAATATTTAATAACGTCAAACTTTTTCTCGCTATTTCACTGATTCGTTATGCGCAGTAAAAAATAAAAATAAGAATAAAAATATGAAAAATTAAGGGAAATAACTTTTATTTGGTTAATGCGTTTATTATTCCATTCCTTTGCGACGCTTGTTCCCCGGCTGACCAATATTAGTCGTTCTCAATGATTTCGCTTGTGTAAAGCCTAAAGCATTCAGAATAAAACACAATAGAAAAAACATGGGAGGATCGATTATGTTTGATTTCGAACTAGAGTGTGTGAATATTGCAACAGAAAAGACAAACAAAAGAATTATAGCGGAAGAAACTAATTGCCACTTAAAGGTAATCGTTGAGGTTTTGGATAAACAAAAAAAGAAAAAAAAAAAGAAATGATAATATCTTTACTGAAAGGAGCGGGAAGAGAGAAAATAAAAGACATGGAAAAAATGCAAAGAAGACAAAAGGCGGGAAAATAAGGATATAAAACGAGGCCGACACAAATTCAACTAAAATAGCCGCCTATCGGAAGTCGATGATTGCAGGAACAACGCCAACAGCAAACGTCTAATTTGGTCGCGTTTCAGCCAACGTAATGAGTAAGTTAAGTTTTTAATATAATTTATATGAGGTAGAATGGCTTACCATATTACTTGCGCATAGTAAAATGGCTATAATTAAAAATAAAGGATTTTTTTAATTGAAGTTTTGGATAATTATTCATATTTAAAGGTGTCAAACTAGTAGTACTTACTCATATCATGTATGTGTGGTAAGATGGCCATTATAAAAAATAAAGTCCTTTTTATAAAAGTTTGGGATTATTATTTATATTTAAAAACGGTAGTTTTCCCTATTGGATACGTGTTATAAGATTGCCAATATTAAAAATAAAAGGTCTTGAATTACTTTTATTAAACTTTGGGTTAATTATTCGAATTTAAATTTAAATGTTTCACTTTGTGTATCGTTTATTGATAACAGGATACTACTCTATTTATTTAATGTTTGGTCGAGAGAAGACCATTTCAAATTTGTTTGAAGATCTTAAATATGAGAATATTCCTTACAATATATAAATATTTTGAATAATTATAATCATATTGTTTGAAACTTTGACAGTGAGTATTAGCCTAAATAAAAAAAAGGGGGTTGGAGGTTTTTTAATTTCTAGGCCCGGTGACCATTGAAATGAAATAAGTCCCTTCTTATTGGCCAGACTCCTGATTGTGACAGAGTGGGTCTAAATGCATATAGCAGAGGGAAATCCATCTACGCCAGGTAACGATTGCCAAGAGATAGGGTACGTTCAGGGAAACAGAAACACTTGGCGTGCTGGGCGTTGAGAGACAGAATCTGATTAAAAACCATTTGAGATTAATTTTCTTGCAGAGTAAAACAAAAAAAAAATTTCCTGACGTAACAAAAAACACATAAAATCATTGGAAAAAATTTCGATCCAGTTATAGGAATGTTATTTATGCATTTTATTATATAAAATGCAATCATTCCAAAACGAAATCAGACGAAAATGAAACCGGCCCAAATTAAAATGAAATAAAGCCAAAGTGAAATCAAACCAAAAGGAAAGAAGAACCAAATAAAATCTGGCCAAAATGAAATCAAGACAAAATAAAATTTGACCTAAATGAAATCAGCCCGAAATAAAATCCAAATCAAATATGACGAAAATGAAATTAGCCCCCCCCCAAAAAAAATAGGACCAAAATGAAATTAGGCCAAAATTAAATCAGGTTAAAGTGTTGTATACTACCGCTGGGTCTTGACAAACAACGAGGAACACGTATATATAAAAATATAATCTTATATTTTATTATTCGACAGTGACGCGTGTGTGGAACAGGAGAGCAATCGGAGAGAGTTCACGAACTCGAAGGAGCTGTCGGGAGTCGGAAAAGCCAGTGGGAACTGACTTCAACCAAAATTCTAAATCTTATATAGTCTTAAAACTCCCTTGCGACCCACATCCAATGTGGGTTTTTCATTAGTCACGGTTTACACCCACGCGTTGCTCGTTTTTCTATGGTCACGGCTTACACCCATGCATTGCTTGGTTTTCATTGGCTATGGTCTGCACCCATGCAATGCTTATTCTCCATTAGTCACAGCTTACATCCATACACTACATGTTTTCCGCTAATCACTTCGTTGATTTTATCTACGGTTGGAGGTATCTGTCAACAATATCCGCCGGGTTCATCGCGGGTCAAGGTGATATATTTCATGTTGAAATCTGACCAAAATGAAATTAGGCCAAAAGAAAATAAGACCCAAATGAAATCAGGTCAAAATGGCGGAATTTTAACAGTAGGAACAGAAAAAAAAGTGCACATAAGAAGGGACAAAGTCATTGGTTTTTCGTCAAGATTAACAAGAAAGAGGGTAAGCGTTTTAACACGAAGACTCTTTTACAGTGAGTAGAGCAATAAGTCATAGAAGGTCAGGGTTATATTCGATCTCAAAACTTGTCTGAGTCAAATCAACAAGTATAGTTTAAGATATTTCTTGGCATATCTGAAAATATTTGTGAAGGTTTGATTAAAATCAAGCCAAGAATAGACGTGCATTTTATGAATAATAATAATGATAATAATGATTATGTAAGCTGATACCATCAAACAAGTGGAGATGAAAGAAATAAGAAAAAAGTACCCCAGACGAACGAGGGAACTTCTGGAAAGCAAATTCTGCAGCATCTTATCAATGGGATAAACACTGGAGTTGTCTCCCTTTTAAGAAATAGAAGATTGTTCTTAAAATGGACAAGGTGGGAACTCAGACAACTGGTCCAAAGTACAAGAAATTTGAGAACTATGCACAAGACCTTACATTCGAGAGACGGACCTATACAGACAGCAAATGTGTCAAGAAAATAAAAAAAGGATAACAGATCTCGTCAGCATTGAAGGCTGTGTAGATACATCAATAGAGAGACTCGAGGTCTTCCTTAAAACAAGTAAAGGATGACAACATATGGTGGTCAGTATAAAAAAAGACCATTCAAGAACAAAGAAAAAAAAACAACAAAAACTAGAAACCAGAAATGGGAAGAAAAACAACTTTATGGATATTTCAAGAGACAAATTGTTAATATTGCAAGCGAGAAGACCTGGACATAGCTAGAAAACTTTAAGAAAGTGTATCTGTTTTTGTATCAGCACAAAACAACTCCCAAAATACCAAATATATATACCCGGAAATTGATATGACACAACAGAATAGCCAAAGTATGTTATGTGATAAGAAAGATGAAGCGGAGAATAAAAAAAATAAAAAAAACTCACGCAAAAGAATTAAAAGAAAAGGTATGACAGGGTGCGAAAGGTGATCCACTGAAAATTGTGCAAAAGATTAAAATTTGCCAAAACTACCGAATGGTATATGTTGTAACCTATCAAAAGGTTACTGAATAAGAAATAATGAAAACGGAGGTTGGAAATGAAATGGAAATCTTTATAAAATTAAACAAATGCAATACTTACCAACAGCATTAAGAAGGTAGACACTGCTAATGGTGACTACTTACCCAGCAAAAATATCCCCTTAAAATAGTGTCCAACGTATTTATGAGGAATGGGACATACACATTACTTTTTACCGGTATGTATATAAGAGTATATGCACTAACCTCTGGAGAATGAGACACTTTAAATTCTCTGGGATTTTGAATTATAAATAAATCACCGAATTCTAGCTTAGAAAGTAGACTTTATGATTATTAACAAAAAGAAAAAAAGAATTTGTCGCATAGTGGACATTGCCGTCCCAGTGGAACACAGAGTGAAAGTCAAAGAAAACGAAAATAGAGACTAGTCCTTAGACGTTACCAGAGAACTAAGAACGGTATGGAACATGAGGGTAACATTGATATCTATTGTAATTGTCGTTCTTGAAACGGTCCCTAATGACTTGAAAAGACGGCTGGAATAGTTGTATAAGATACAGCATTGTTGAGATCGGCGAGAATACTTAAAAGAGTCTTAGAGACCTGAGAAAGCTTACTGTCACTCAGAGTCGATTGAAAGACCATGAGCTAACGCTAGAATGAAAAAAGTTGCAAGAGGTATAATTATAATAATTATAATAATAGTCAACAAACGTGCATGGATGACATCGAACTCTTTGCAAAGAATAAAAATTAATTGAACACCATAATACAGGAAGTGAGGATATACAATCAAGCAAGAGGGATGGAATAAGGCATAGAAAAATGGGCTATGCTAATAATGAGAAGCAGAAAATGACAAATAACGTAAGGAAAAAAACTACAAAATCAAGGAAAAATCAGAACGTTTGAATAAAAGAAAATTATAAATACATGGGAATACTGGAAGCGGGCACATGCAGAGATGAAAGAAAAAGAATTAAAAATGTATTTTAAGAGAAGGAGAAAACTACTCGAAACCAAACTATATAGCAGAAATATCATCAAAACGATAAACACCTGGGCTCTCTCTGCTGTAAGATACTCGGGACCATTCTTGGAGTGGACGAGGGAAGAACTTCAACAAATAAACCAAAGAACAAAATAACTGATGACGATGCATTAGGCCTTACACTCAAGAAATGATATAGACAGACTTTATGTGTTAAGAAAAAAAGGAGGAAGAGAATACGCCATCAGTGAAGATTGCGTCGATACATCGATGCGACGACTCAAAGACAACTTTAAACAAGAGTAAAGAAAGACTAATTACAGTGACGAGAAACAGCATAAAAAACACAAGGACTAACAGAACATCAATAATTAGAAAACAAAAATGGGATGAAAAACAAATGTATTCACATTTCAATTAATAAACAAATGAACTCTTACAAAAGAAGATTTGGATATGGCTAGGAGAAGAAATTTTAAGAGAGAAACTGAATCTCTTTTCATAGCAGCACAAAACAACGTCATAAGGAATAGCTATATTAAAGCAAGAATAGATAAGACAAAACAACATAGAAAATGTAGATTATGTGGTGACTGAGACGAAACGATCAATCTTATAATAAGTATCAAATTAGCGCAAAAAGAGTATAAGACTAGACACGACTGGTTAGGAAAAGTGATCCACTGGGAATTGTGTAAGTAATTAAAATGTGACTAAACGAACAAGTGGTATATGCACTCTATGGGTTACATCCTGGAGAATGAGACACATAAACTTTTCTTGGATTCTGAGAAACAAACGGATCACCAAACCTCGGCCAAACAACCAAACCTAGTGATAGTAAAAAAATGGCAGACTTTACCGTCCCAGCAAACAACATTGTAAAATTAAAAGAAAGCGAAAAGAGAGATGAATTTCTTGACCTTGCTAGAGAACTAAAAAAGTTATGGAGCATGAATGTAAGTGTGATACTAATAGTAATTGGTAGATTTGGAACAATTCCAAAGAGATTGATAAAGGGACAAGAAGATTTAGAAGTAATAGGACCACCAAAACAATAGCATTATAAAAATCGGCCAGAATACTTATAACAGTCCTGAAGAATTGAAGAGACTTGCTGTCACTCAAACTCCTGTAAGACACCATCAGCTAACGCTGGTGTAAGAACAATCTCAAGTGTAAAATCATAATAAATAATATAAATACCAGCCAGAATTATAAATATATGCAACGGAGCTACTATTCTTGGGGACTTTGCTATCAAAACAGATAAAAATTTAAAGAGTAACTGAGCAAATGTAGTGTTTAAGAACTATAACAAAACATGTCTTCTAATTAATATGTCAGTGCCAACAGATAATAACATATCGGTCAAAATGAGACCCAAACAGCCTTGTCCAGGGTTTGAACTCGACTGATTGATTCCAAATTTCCTTCAGCGATAACAGTTACTCTAATTGTGCCTTTTACTGGCAGTTTATGAGTCTGGTGGATAAAGACATACGTAAAAACTATAACACTTCCATTATAATGACATTTAATTCTGAAGTGACGTCAATTAAATTGGTATTGATGGTCTTATGTTCGCGAATTTAGATTTAATTAACTTAGACAAGAACCCTTTTTTTCATATCGCCTCACTCTCTTTACTGCTACTAAAGAGTTGATATTTAGTTATTTACTATTTTATTTTGTAATATTTCTGCCATTAGTACTAATAAAGATGGAAAGTGGTATTTTCTTTCTGATTATGTTAGATCATGTTCCTTCTCAGCTTTTTTTTATCAGGGCGGAGCTAAGGTCAATACGTTTTCTGTGTTTATTAATAGGATTATGGATTATGCTTTGCAGAATATCACTCTTGAAGATAGCAATGCTTTTGAAGATCCCACAGAGGTTCAGTTTACAATGTAATTATAAGGCTAAATTGGAAACAGACTTTGTGCAGATATAAGCAGTCCGATGATAAGTAAATATACAGATAAGTAAATCTCCTCATATATATATATATATATATATATATATAGTTCGTCAAGGACCTGTCATACCAAAGATTAAAAAATGATACTTGATAGCTCCTTGCTTAACACTCAGCATTCCTTCGGGTCACGCTCGACTATGGTCACCAACTTTACTTACTTTATATATATATATATATATATATATATATATATAGGGTGTGGAAGAAAAATATGGAACAATTTTAAAACCTTTTTTTAGTCTGATTAGTGCAACTTTTGAAAAAATGCGATAAATCTAAATTTTCACGATAAGCTACATTATTCGATCACTTTTTCATTAAAATTCATCCCAATATAAGTGAGCAAGAAAAGAATCGAAAAAGAATCTATGATTTGCTTAACGTTGAAATCAAGCCCCCAAAATTTTCGAAATAATTGGAATGTTTTTATGGCCTCTATCAAGCCTAGACCATAAACCCCTCTATGGGGCGTTTTAGAAAAAAAAAACATATAACTTCCCATCCAAATATTGGTTCACTTAAGACTGCTTTTAAGAAGGAAGAATAAAGTCTCTGAAGATTTTATTTTGAAGGTATGCAAATCGTTTGAAGGCGTGTTGATTCAATAATTGAAAAAATATCGGACATATCGAGTAAATTTACAGTTGCGTCTATCTTCTTATTTTGTTGTTTATTTTTTAAAATCAAAAGTTTTAAAATAGTTTTTTTTTATTATTATGCTTAAATATTACTAATTTTGCTTCCGCACCCTGTATAGATGCTCTAAGAAGTGATATAGGAGTGGTTTTACTTTGCCTTCTCTAGGATTTGAATTCTGTTTTTCTAATAGAAAGGTAGATTGCTCGCTAGCATGGCTAAACAGAGCAATCAGTCCTGCTATTTTACCTGTTGCTAGATGGAGAATATATGGATTCATTCGTTTCCAAAAAGTATTATCGTGAAGTGCTAGAAAACTTGACCAGAAGCAAGACCAGCTCGGTGATAATATTTTGTGTATCCCCGCGTGGGATCACTTAACTTTGATCAGGTGGGTTAGCGTAAGATATATTATTCACTTGGTCCAAAGAGCTTTTCTCCGCGGGCAACACCTGTCCTCTTTTCTAAAAGTTGCTGGGTTTAGTTTGTTGTTCAGTTCCTGAGTTTCCTCTGAAGGGGAATGTCCTGGGGACCAAGGATTTTTTGACGGTCACGTATGAGCCTCTATTCTTGCAAAGCACTCCCAATATACAAGGTGTCACAAAATACATGCAACCCATTAATAAGATAATGATGTATTACCGAGACATGCATAATGGCGGTCATTTGGAAAACGTCCTGTAAAAAATGCATCCTTCGAACAAGAGACATCAAATAAATGTCCTTTTTTTTTTAAATTGGTATTATATTAACTTCCAGGATATGCAATCACTTTTTGAGTTTCTTGTCTCAATAATAAATCATTATCGGTTGCATCAATTTTAAACAGTTTTGAATGATTTTGTCTCCAAATAAGATGTGATGCAAAATATTTTTCCTCTTTTGTCAAAGGCATTTTGATTGAGGATTGATAGTTGTTAAAATTTACTATTTTCAAATCTGAAATAAAAAAGAACACAACATAATTATTTATAGAGTTCTCAGCTGTCGCATGGGTCCCATGTATATTGAGACAACCAATAAAATGCTTTCATCTCAAGTCTAACTTTGTGGAAAGTCGAAAAAAGTTCTTTTTTCCGTGGTGGAGTCATTTCGCTAAAAGTAGTCGTCACCGTATATATCTATATATTTTATTTATTACTAAAAGTCATATTGGGTAAGGCAAGAAGCAGATGATATCCCACTGAAACTATGATAGACGCAGACTACACAGATGGTTTAGCACTTCTGGAAAATACACCAGCCCTAGTATATTCCCAACTTTGTAAACAAAAATAAAACATTATTTGTTTTAAACAAGGAGAAATCTTCACTCTAACTGACAAGCCTCTGACATTCGTAGACCAGTTCAAATACCACAGCAGCAATATCTTATATTCTGAAAATAATGTCAACATAAACCTAACAAAAGTGTTGAATGCTATTGATAAGGTATCGATCATATGGAAATCTGATCTATCTCATAAAATAGAACGCAGTTTCGTCTAAGCAGTAGCTGTGTCCATACTACTATGTGGATGCACCTAACAAAAGCTATGAAAACTAGAGAAAAAGCTAAATGGAAAATACACAAGATTGCTGCCTACTCTTTTGAATAAATACAAGAAGCAAAGCGCCCCCCAATAGTAGCTGTGTGGCCCCTTGCCTCCCATCTCACAAACATTCAAGTAAGATGAAAAGACATGTATGATACTGCTGGATGAGCCTGGTCTACTCGTAAGCGATGTTTTTTATGGACACATGGACGCATCAGTGTTGGTTGACAAGAAAAAGCTTATATTCATCAGTTCTGTGCCGACACTAGGAGCAGCTTAGAGGACCGACCATTAGCGATAGATGATAGGGATGGATGGCAAGAGAGAGTCAGGAAAATCTGTGCTGTCTGCACTTCTTGATAATGAATATATATATATATATATATATGTGTGTGTGTGTGTGTGTGTGTGTGTGTGTGTGTGTATTGGCATATTTATAAATAAAGAGTGCTCTAAGTTTAAATTGAGTCAGTGGTGTTTAGTGATTGTCAGTTTCTCGTTTATCAGTAGGCATAAACAGAAAAAGAAAAGAAACATTGCAGAAAAAAAACTTATTTTAACAGCCATTCATTTTATCGAAAAGAAGGGCCATTTATAACACTTAAAGACTTACATAAAATATTTCGTCGAATAAAAAACCTGAGAGGAAAAAAAAAAGAAAAGAAAATAATAGATATTGAATAAATACTTTTTTCATCAGGTCCGTCATATTTATTCTTTAAATTTAAATAAAGCCAAAACTTGTCTTTAATAAACAGTAGAACAATTCAGAATTACTAATTTGAAAAAAAAAATCTCTAAAATAATGTGAATATATATACATATATACATATATATATATATATATATATATATATATATATATATATAATTTTTTAAAATTTTTATTGAATAAATTCATAACAATATTAGCAAAAAAAAACCGGGGAAAATTGCCATGAGTAAATCAATATCTATTTTGATATTCACGTTTTTAAATCCCCCAAAAGTCAGCCTTGCTTTATGAAAAGGAGGTGATATATTTTAAAATGTTATACAGACTGTATTTCTCCATTCAATCATCTTTTTAAAATATTGGTTCGGTGTGTTGTGGCATACCAAGTGGCTCGGGTTATTTAATGCCAAATCCTGTTTATTCACACACACACACACACACACACACACACATATATATATATATATATATATATATATATATATTGTAGGTAATATAATTTTTCAACAAGCCAGAGTTCATTTGTTAACACAGTTAAATGATTTCAAGTATTGCCACTTATTTATGGCCACAGTTAAAATGTTTCAAGTATTCCTATCAACAACTAATAGTTTTATTTGATATTAATATTTTTTTGCTCACATTTAAATGGTTCCAAGTATTGCTACGGAATACTAATAATACTATTCAATATTAATCATTAGTTTGCACTCAGCTAAATGCTTTCATATATTACAATTTATTGTGTGTACACACTTAAAAGGTTTCAAGTATTTCTATTGAACACTAATAACTTTATTTAATATTAATTGTAACCATAACTAAAATATTGAACTGTTTTATTTGACCCATTGAATGAACCCTAACAGGTACCACCACTCCAGTTAAAGTAAAGCTGAGAGTAATGGAAATGAAGGGTACACCCCATTCCCCCAACTCTATGACCGGAGTATCACCACCAGACATAGTTTAATGTTATACACAGGACAGTAAATAGATTCAAATATTGCAATGTAATACAAATAATTCTTTTCAACATTATTCCTTCGTTTGCACACGGTTTCAAACATTGCTATCAAATACTAACAAATCAATTTAATATTCACAATAGATGATTTCAAGTATCGGATTTGGTTGAATAGTCCTATTTGACCCATTGATGGGATCTTGACAAGTACTACCAATCCGGCTCAGAGTCAACCTGAGAGTCTTGGCTATGAATATGTATTCTACATTTCTGAAAGCTCCAATACTGGAACCTGACCATCTGATGTAGTTCAATGTCATATCCAGGACACATTTCTAAAATGCATAAAAGTATTCCTTTATTATTTCACCAATTTAAAAAAATAATCTGATCAATCAAGTATAATGGTAACACATGAAGAAAATGTTGCCAGCAAAATTTCGATTAACTGATTGATTTTAACGGAATATCAACACCTGTATAATTATTTTATGCCCGGAGGTTAGAGAGTCGCGTTCATTGTAGACTTGTATTTACATTTTTAGTATTGTTGTGTCTTAAGTGAATTTTGCACATATCTCATTGGTATTAAGCATTTCTATCTTATACAAATAATTTGCGCTCAATTATATGGCACCAAGTATTCTTATCTAAAACAAATAATTCGCAAAAAGTAATATGGTATCAAGTACCCACTAATTAATTTTCAGACAGACCTACTTGACCAAGAGGTAGGACCTTTACAGTTAACCCATTTAGAGTGGATCTGGGAGTAATGGCTCTGGAGCAATACCCCGAACTTCCCTGAGTTCAAGAACAATAACCTCAGTATCAGATGTAGTTTAGTGTCTTACCGAAAGCACCACTTCTTCTTGGTATGGGTGTTACCTCTCTACCGAAGATACAGTCAGTGTACTGTAAGGCCCACGAACAATGGGTTGAAAATTTTGTGTGAAAACTATTTTTTTAAAGAAAATTCGTCTTTTATTACTTAAATGGCAGGTGCAAGTTCAACCCCTCTTAAACTAGTAGACAAATTCACTTACTTAGGAAGCAGCGTCGCATCAAGCGAAAAGGACATCGACACGAGGTTAATAAAAGCATGGACAGCTATCAATAGGCTATCGATTATATGGAAATCAGACCTAACCGATAAAAGGAAACGCAGTTTCTTCCAGGCAGCGGTCGCATCGATACTGCTATATGGATGCACTACATGGACTCTAACAAAACGGCTGGAGAAGAAGCTAGACGGCAATTACACAAGAATGCTGCGAGCAATCTTGAGCAAGTCCTGGCGGTAACACCCCACAAGACACCAACTGTACGGCCACCTGCCTCCTATCACGAAAACTATTCAAGTTAGACGAACCAGACACGCAGGACACTGCTGGAGAAACAGGGACGAACTCATAAGTGATGTACTCTTATGGACCCCCACACATGGCCGTGCAAAAGCAGGACGACCAGCACGAACATACATTCAGCAACTATGTGAGGATACAGGATGTTGTCCAGAAGACCTGCATGAGGCGATGAACGATAGGGAAAAGTGGCGAGAGAGGGTCAGGGATATCCGTGCTACCAGCACAACATGATGATGATGATGATGATGATGATGATTACTTAAATATAGAAAAAAATTTATGTAGCTAACATACCTTCAGCACTCTACCAGATGGACAGGTTCATAGCCATAAATAGCCTACGATCAAGGACTTCGACGGTTGATTTAATTAGTGGGATCCAGTTGATGGAGCACTTTTCGGCTGGTTTCATCGGCACGGATCTGGTCGGGTGTGTCACGTCTCTGGATACGGTGGCCAACCAAGGCTGCCAGGCACGGGAGCCGGGGAGAGCTAGCATTTGCGTCATGCAGCCAAGACTCATTCCTCGAGCCTCAGGGAGCCGTTCCTCCAGACTCTGTCTCACCTCGGGTGGGGGGCAGGTTTATTGCCTAGCGACTGAGGTACCCCTTTTAAGGAGAATGCCGACAGGACCCGAGGAATTTTTAGGAATGACTGGCGTGTTTGGTCTACGGTCCTGCACTCGAACCTACCTTAAAAATGCCTAGTGCCGTACTCGCTCGTTTAGTGGGGCGAGTGACAAATAACTTGAGTGACAAGCTAACATTAAGTTGATTAATATTCCAACTGATCTTACTTCGTTTGAATATGCAACATTTTGACCCTCCTCTATTTCTTGTAAATTCTCTCGTTAATTGTAACTTATTGTACTGTGTTTTTTTTTATGTATGCATCGGTTAGCACCGGATATTGGAGCTGAATAAATATATAAAACACTCATTCTTCTCTGTGTCACATTAACCTCAACGATATAACAATCTAAAACCTGTTAAGCCAATCTTCTGGGATTCAGTTTCAGGTAAATACCTTTGAGAAAGGTATGATCCCATTTATCTAACCAATTAAGGGTCTAATAGTACCGTTACGGTTCTACAAGGATGGTTTTGGTATTAAATAACCCACAAAGTTTAGTATGCCATTAAAAACGTAAAAGAAACCGAAAAAAATCGGTACTTTTTTGGTGTCTACAAAGTAACGCTTTTTTTAGAATAATTATTTATCAGTAAACTAAGTAAATTCGGTAGGTTCAAATAGTCTAAACAGCAGAGGTGTCAAAAGTACGGCGCGCGGGCCAAAATCGGCGCACCTGCAGGGTTTTGCGTGACTCACAAAATGACGCAGAAAAGTATACAGAGGATAAGTAAAAAAACAAAACAAAACAAAACAAAACCAAAAAAATCAACCAACCAACCAAACAAATAACTACCTAAAAACGTTATTTAGATTTTTATACAAAACACAGTGCGTACAGCCCCCTAAAAAATAAAATAAAATAAAACAAACAGCCCCAAATTTTTTGAAAAGTCTATCATACTTAGTCTCAAATTAAAGCGGTGATTCAATGGAGTTCGATTATATAAACTTAATCCCAGGTTGTTTACAAGTATTCTTTTAAATGTACATTTTATTTTTTTGCCGATATCCAATCAATGCTCAGTCCTCATCAATATCTAGTTGCGTGTGCACACCCTCCTTCAGTCGCTTAAGCTTAAAATAGAGCTGACGTTGACAGCATATTGTTTGTAAAGCTGCTGTACGATTACGGCCATTACACATTCTCACTGACTCCCAAGTCTCTCCCGAGCCTATTCAACAAAATGACGCTGCGGGAATCGAATCGTGTCTATTAGCTCTTGTTACCTATATGACTACGTCGCACCTCAACCTCCGAAATCTTCATCTGCAGAGACAAATTCATTCAGCGCTTGATTGACAAGATCAAACCCATCCGGACTACAGCATTGCTGACCGTGCCATCCTAGACGAGCCTCTACCAAACCTTTGGATCGTCCAACGAGGACAGTCAAATGCCCACCACGATCCTCGAACTGTGCGACTTCTTTCTATGGGGTGTTTTAAGAGACTCAATGTATAACTTACGTCTGAACAACAAGAAATGTACTCAATTTTAGTCTGTTTTATAGAATGACTTCCTTGGCCTTTTTCTAGTATTATATTTTTCCTAAATATTAAATAACATTTTTCTTTTTTAACTCATTTATCACATTTACTAATTATTTTGACTGTTGATTGCTTGAGTATGACTAATGATAGTCAGTGAATCAATTTCTGATAGAAAAATCTCCCTTTAATTATTCAAAGATTTTCAAATATTCTGTATTTCAATTAGTACATTTTAAGAATTAATTCAGAGACTACAAAACTGTTTTCTTTTTTCTTTTTGTAGTACATTTCGCTTTGTTAAAAAGGAGAAAAGCGGATACAGTGTAGTGTAGTTCTTTTCTTTATTCGCGGATGTGAATGGGAAACCTTTGAGCTTGCTGTGTTCGTGGCAGGTTTTAGTCCACAAGGACCAAAATATTCGGTGCCATTATGAGACACCTCATGCTGACAAATACGAATACAATGAAGAAGAGAAAAGGTAACTTAATTGTTAGCGGTTCAGAATAAACAACTGTCTGCTTTTACCAAAAGCCGAGATATCAGTCAGGCAGTAGTAAAAGCGAGCTACCTTGTTGATAGAGAAATAGCATTAGTATCAAAGCTGTGAGGGTGAGTTAGTTAAACCATGCTGACTGAAGACAGCAGAAATTGTATGCCCTGAGAAGCGACAGACCAATATCAGCCTGACAAGAAACACCGTGACAGATAAGATTTCAGATCTTTCTGCATATTTGGACAGCTAACTGATGCGCTAAATCAATTCATTTATTGCATTTTCGGTTACAATGGATGAGAGCACGGACAGTATGGATATTGTGCAATTGGCCATATTCATTTATGACGTTGATGAGACTTTGACCGTTACCGTGGAGTTCCTAGATGTGATACCTATAATAGACAACACAATGGAAAACCACATTTTCATCTGTCTCGTTGGAATCCTGGAAACGTTCGGAGGGAAACATTCGTATACCGTCAGCATGGCTACAGAAGGCACCCCATCAACGACAAAAAAAGGTGTCCTGACGCAGTTCAAAGAGATAATTACAGAGTACACAAATGGAGGACGTTAATTTTAGGTATTTCACTGTATTTTGCACAAGGAGGCATTCTGTTGCATGTCGTTAAAAATGCATCACATCGTGGAAGTGGTTGTCCGAACTGTTAATTTTCTCCAATCCAGAGGTCCGAATCACCTCAGCGAACAAGGCATTACCTCTATCATGCCATATCACACCGTGGTAAGGTGGTTAAACTGAGGTGCAATGTTGGAGCGTTTCTTTAATCTATGTTAAAAAATGAACAATTCATGGAGAAAAGGGCAAATCATTAATAGAATTTCAATTTCCAGAATGAACGGAAGATTTAGCATTCATGGTCGATATTACAGAGCGTTTGAATAATCTGAAAAAAAAATGCTTCATGGGCGTAAAAAAAAAGTTATCTAAGTATTTTTAAAGCATACGCGCGTTCAAGTGGAAACTGACTTTGTGGAAGACGTAAGTGTCAGGTGGTGACTCGTCTAAAAAATCTTGCAACCACTAGACATATTGGCATGAATCGGTAGAATGACAAAATCTCTGGATTGCTACGAGAGTTTGGGCAATGGTTTCAGATTTTTCGTAAACTTGAAATAAATTTAATAGTTTTTTCTCGCCATTTACAGTCGACGCATCTACACTGTCCTTCACCATTCAACTTGAAATGATTGACTTGCAGTGGGATTCAGATTTAGCAAACAAATTTACCTTGTTGGGATTAGAAATATTTTATCAGTAACTCTTTCAAGGGTACCCCAATTTATACCCCTCGCTGCTAAGGTTTTGTGCGTGTTCGGGACTACTAACCTTTCTGAACAAGTTTTTTTCGGTAATGAAAATCAATAAACAAAACTGCGCTCAGGTCGTACACACATGCACCCAAATTACATCCTGAAGCTTGCTGCTACTTACGATTTGATCCTTCATATTGATGCCCTCGAGAAGGAAAAAAAGATTCCAAGTTTCCGGAATACATCGAAAATGAATGATTAATAGAATAATAAAAGTGTTTTTAAATGTTTTTTTTCAAAATCTCTATTTTCAATTTATAAATTCTATACATAAACAAGGCAGTTTGAGAACACAGTCTTTTTTACACTTCCCATTTTCAGTTGTTCAATGTTTTATAAAAAGTAATTATTCTTCAAATGTGAGAATTTTTAGTATGTAATTTTTACACTAAAACAATGGGAACATTTTGAAATTGCTATTTACGGGTTTTTATGCCATGATTTTACTGGTCTAACCTGTTTTAGATAAAATTGGGAAGTATATGGGGCGTGAAACGCAGTTTCTTTCAGGCTGGGGTCGTGTCGATACTGCTATATGGATGCACTACTTGGACGCTGACTAAACGGTTGGAGGAGAAGCTAGGCGGCAATAATACAAGAATGTTAAGAGCAATATTGAACAAGTCCTGGCAGCAACACCCCACAAGGCGCCAACTATACGGTCACCTACCACCTATCACGAAAACTATACAAGCTAGACGAACCAGACATGCCGGACACTGCTGGAGAAGCAAGGACGAGATCGTAAGTGATATACTCCTGTGGACCAATCAAAAGCCTGACGGCCAGCTCGAACATACATAGAGCAGCTATGTGATAATACGGGATGTAACCCTGACGACCTGCCAGAGGCGATGAATGATAGGGAGACATGGAGAGAGAGGATCAGGGATATCCGTGCTAGCCGCACGACATGATGATGATGATGATGGGGCGTGAAATAGAATAGATTTGAAACCCATGGTCTACATAATTCAGTTTTTGAACGAATCACAAAATTGGATCAAATATGTTCTTTTTTCGAAAGCATTTATTTTCTTTTACATTTCTTGATAGAATCATTCTTGGGTTTTGATTCGTGGCATTTCTGTGTTAGTCTGAACGCAGTAACCCATATCATAAATAGTTTACCTTTTATGAATGTCAATTTCAACATCAGAAATGTGAAATCTAATTAAAGCTATTGGAAAAGTGAAGTTTAACGTTTTGAATAGGGCTTTTCTTACTTGATGCACCCCTTTTAACTAAATCAAGTCACCGCCAAATAAATTAATAGAATATTAAATTGCAAAAAAAAAAAAAAAAAGAACTAATTTTCAATTGTTCAATACAGTTTACATGAGAAAAGAATAAGTAAACTATAAATGTAAATGCATCTTTAATTCTGAAACTATTTTTAATGGGAACGATGGGGTTTTTGAGCACTGAGGAAATAATGATTATTAAATAGAAGATTTGAGAGTTTGGGTCAAAAGTTTCCACGTTCTTTGTTGAAAGTGCTTCTCTCTTTGTTTATTAAATAAAGCATATGACTAAAGCCAGGTTTTACCATATATAAACTTGAAAAATAAAATGGGATCAACACTTGCACCAAGCTTGGGATATTTTGCTTCAGTTTTTCGTTCATCCAATAATATCCAATTCCATTAAATGAATGCTTAGACTTCAAGATTGAAAATCATTTAAATAAATTGTCCTTTTCCTCAAAAGAAGAAATAATCTCTTCAGGAATTTCTATGTTTAGAAGATTCTTTTATCGATATTTGAAGTGTTTTGTCAATTCTTTACATAGATAAATAAGTTGTTATCCAAAAAACTTTCTGATTGCGCTATAAAGCAGAGATTTACAAAATCCAGAAAGCTGTATCGGCCCAAAATAGACTTATAAACCAAGTTTCGCTTGGAAGCCAACAACACCTGCTCTATCGATTGCGATTTGTCAATGCAAACTAGTAAATTTATCCTGCCCTCTGGGGAACGCTCTGCTTTTATTCACCGAACCATTTGGAATACGTTTGCTGAAGTTCGGATGTAAAATTTACATCATAATATAATAGCTACGAGAGTAGATATCAAGAAACAAAAGGACAAAATTGTCTACGATTAATGTAAAACTGAAAGTGTGAACAAAAAAATTGCCTCATAAGCTAGCCTAATTCCACACAACTTCCCTCCAAACCATAGTTACTGTGAGTTCTGTCAATTATATGATTATAATTCTATCATTTTGATTAGATTTATTATTTTTAAATGGTTTCTATTTTTCTAATGTATTTGAAAGTATTTCAGTCTCCCTCAAGTAATTGATGTTCTAGGTAATTGGTCACGTTGCCGACACAAACCTGAAACCAAAAGAACGGTTTTCTATTGATTATCTAAGAAAATATGCCAATTTCTATAGTTTATTTACCTGGAATCCAAAGTTTGTAAGTTCAAATTGTCTACTAAATTCAATTGTCAAGTGTTTACAAAACACTTTCCTTTATCAGGTAACGAAATTCAAAAGCAGTGGCAAACGAATTCTAGATTGTATTGGAAAAAATGAGGTGAGTTTATAAAGGAAACATGACGTTCAAAAGCACTAAATGTATTTACGAGGGCGTGACAAAAGCTTTACAATATTTTGGTACAGTAAGAAAGATCTCGGATGAAATTGAAAGCAACAGAAACTAAGAAATAATTTGAATATACCTTTAATTTTTTTTATTATTTCAGGGATATGTTAGGTGATACTTATATAGATACTAATTCACCCCGACGGACATAGCCGTAAAATACGCCGATTGCACTTTTGCAAAGGACAATGACCCTCCCCACACCAATGAGTTTCCAGAGTATGACAATAAACTGCATCTTGTGGCGAGGATCCAATTCTGGAGTTTCGGGGAATGTGGAGTTCCCCTTCATTACTATTGAACCCCGGTCCACTATGACCAGGAATATTAGTAATTGCTAGGGTTCCATCTATGGGTCAAATAGAACTATTCTGTCATTTACTATACTTGAAACCATTTAACTGTGCGCAAAAACGGATTAATAATAAATAGCTACAATTCTTGTAACCATTTAACTGACTGTGCAAACAAATGATTAATATTTAATAGAATTTTTTGTTTGAGATAGGAATACTTGAAACCATTTAACTGTGTGCACACAAATCGTTAATACCAAATAGAATTATCAGTGTTATCAATACTTATAACCATTCAACTGAGTGAAAACAATTGAGCTCTAACTCATTTGAAAATAAAGTTACCAACAAATTATTTACCTACTAATCATATATAGTTTAAAGGGGCTTGATTCGTAATGGATATCGTCGTAGAAAATGAACTCGTCGACACGAGTTCGAATCCTGACCCAGATCGTTTCCATTTTGCATATCGCTAATACCATAATAGAATACAACTACTGTCTCTCCAGCTATCGGTAAATAATAAGACAGACTGATCACTTTAACTTGTCTAGGAGAAGGAAAAATCTGAATTCACAACTTCAGTATCTTTGAATGCAGACCGCATAAAATGATCCTGTGTCACACCCAACTTATGCGAAGGGGTTGAAAAATACATACAAATTATATATATATATATATATATGGAGAAAAATTGAAAAACGAAGTAATCCAAAAGTGATGAATTTATTTTTCCTCTCTCTTCTTTCCCTCTATTCTTTTTCTTTCTTCCCCTTCTCAATTTTTCCCACTCTCCCTTTTTTTCCTTTTTCTCTACCCCTCTCTGTTATCCTTTCTTTCTTTCTTTCTTTCTTTCTTTTTTTCTAATCCGTTATATCTCTTGATGTTTCCATTTGTTTAACAACATTGCCTCACACAATCACGAGATATTTTTGAAATATGAACGTTGATTTAATGATTGAACAGTTGTATGTTCTTTCTTTGTATATATAATGTCCTCCCTTGTGTTTGTATTTTATGAAACATCCTTCCTTGTTCATTCAACACTTGATATCACCATCTTTAAAATCCTGATGATGGTTTATTAAAAACGAAACGTTATAACGTCGACTGTCTTTCGCCATAAATTCAGTACTTTTGGATCCGTTTGTTTTTCTATTTTTTTCCTTACTGTGGGATTCTTTTCCATTGTTTACTTCCAAATAGATAAATAAATAAATATATATATATATATATATATATATATATATACATACATATATCACACACACACACACACACACACACACACACACACACACACACACACACACATATATATATATATATATATATATAAACAGGGTTTGGCATCAAATATTTATCAAGGGTTCATATACTATAATAACGAATAAGGTAACGAACTGTTAGCATAGTGGTGAAGAAAAAATAGAGTTCTAAATATTTTCGTCGTATTTTTATTTTTATGTCTGCCATGAGATGAAATGAATTTCCTCTAAGTAGTTCGACACCTGGCTGTGACAGACAAGATCTAAATGTCTGAGAGGAGGGAGATATTTACCATTGAGTAAGCTGGGTACCTTTTTAATAATAAAACATCTAGGAGTCCAATAAATTTGTTTGATTGACGTATATTGTAAGTATAACGAAAATTATTTTCAAGAAGTGTATTTATTTGCACCACAATTTACATTAACGAGCATATAAATAGTTAAAATTAATTGGAAAATACCGAAAATATTTTGTAAATTTTGGTAACATAAGTTCAGTGCATTTTATTGCATTTACAGAAGAAAGATGGTTGGTTCAAGTTTAATCATATATCAACTCTTGTAGATTATATAATGTCAAATTCTGTATATATATATATATATATATATATATATATATATATATATATATATTAAATAAGAAGGGCCACGAAGAGATTTGAATTTTTTGAATTTATTTTTTTCTTACATACTTGTTATATATATGTATGTTTCCTGCGTCTGCCACACATGCTCTCTGACGAAAGCAACAAGCTGGAAACATACATATATATAACACATGTGTAAGAACAAAATAAATAAATCAAAAAATCAAAATCTCTTCGTGGACCTTCTTATTTTAAAATATGTCCTTATTCTTTCTTTGAACCTACAACAACGACCTTTACATATATATATATATATATATATATATATATATGTAGACACGGCGACCAGAGTTAAAATCCTGCATTTTACATTGTGATTCATAACTTTGGGAATAGTATGAATCCAACTATTCTCCCTCCAGATATGGGAAAAAGTAAAGCAGACTGATAACTCTAACCTTGTTATGACAACTGGTCTAGGAGAAGGAAAACACTAAATTTAACCCCGTTAAATACCGTTTAAAAATTGATATTTTGTCACATCTTGCTTGTGCGGAGTGATTAGTATATATATATATATATATATGTATATATGCGTGTATGTATATATGTATGAATATATATGTGTGTGTGCACGAGTGTGTGTGTGTGTGTGTGTGTGTGTGTGTGAGTATGATTTGTAAGCGAATAGTTTGTTGATAACTTAATTTTAGATGAGTTGTTAGAACTTATTTGTTTGCACATAGTTAAATGATTTCAAGTATTGCAATTTAACATTAGTAATTCTATAATCAAGTATTCTTATTGAATATAAATAATTTGCATCCAATTATCAAAAAACAAATAATAATGATCCTTAATAAATGATTGAACAGATCTCATTGACCAATTGATGGGACCCTAAGAGGATGTGACGAAAGATAGAACAAAACTTTCAGTACATGGTCTTCTCAAAGAAAGTTTTACTGCTATAATGATGCACTACAAAAACAATAAAACAATGGTTCACTTAGCCGATGTAGACACAAAGCTGGGGCTGCAGAATACATCGACTGCATTTCTGCTGAGGGGTAAGATTCCTCCAACAAGTGTCCTGATATGACACTAAACAATCTGATGGTAAGGTTCCAGTAATACTGGAGCTTTGTGTAATGGAGAGTACCTCTTTATTTGCCATCGCTCCCTGGTCAACTCTGGCCTGGAGTGGTTACACCTGATAGGGTCCTATCTATGGGTCTATATTATGTACTTATGCGAAGCTGAATTGTATGATATTGAACTATTTTGACATTTAAACAGCGTACGTATGCTAAACTGCATTGTTTGAAATAGAACTGTTTATGTATATAAAAATGGATTTGGCATTGAATACCCTACAATGGTTGATATGCCATAAAACCAAACCAAATCAAGCCAAATCATATATCTAATATATATGTATAAAAAGGATTTGGCATTAAATAACCTACAATAGTTGTTACACTATAAAATTCAACCAACCGACTGACCAAACCACATCGTTGCTGGTGTCGTGCAAGGAGATATATTTGCACCATTTCTATTCATAAACTGCCTAAATTATGTACTAGGAACGTTTATACATCTAATGAAAGAAAATAGCTTCACATTAAAAAAGCTAAGAAGCAGACAATATCCAACAGAAACAAGTATCGATGCATGCAACAAGGATTATCTAGCGCTTCTTTCAAATACACCAGCCCAAGCCAAATATCCGCTCTATAGCGTGGTGCAGGCAGCAAAAGGGAATTGTTCTCTAAGTGAACTCAGATAAAACAGAGTTCACGTGTTTTAATCAAGATTCTGCTATTTCCTCATGAAATGGCATGCCCCAGAAATTAGTAGACCAGTTCATATACTTGGTAGCAATATCACATTTACTGAAAGCGATGTCAGCTTACACATAGTTAAAGCATAGACGGCCATTAACAGGTTAGCGACCGTATGGAAATTTGATTTCTCTCATAAAATAAACGGGATTTCTTCCAAGCAGTAGCCGTGTGAGCACTACTGTATGGAGGCACCAAGTGGACTCTTACGAAACGCTTGAAGAAAAAGCTACATTGGAATTCCGCGAGGATGCTGCGTGATGTTTTGAATAGCAGCACCCCACAAAACAGCTATTTACCTTTTATCACAGAAATCATCCGAGTAAAATAACCTAGACGTGCTGGGCAGAGCTGGTAAGGTAAGGACAAATCCATAAGTGTTCTCCAATGGTATCCCATACATGGACTCTCGAGTATTAGCCTAACTCTTACGTTCATCAACACTGTGCGGAACCATGATGCCGTCTAGAGAATTTGACAAGGAGTTGGCTGCTTGGAACAAATGGACAGAGAGAGAGAGAGAGATAGATAGATAGATAGATAGAGAGAGAGAGAGAGAGAGAGAGAAAATCCGTGACCTGGAATGAATATTATTGCCTACCATTTAATCTAACGCGGTGAAAAGTTAGATAAATCTTTACATATGCATGTAGCAGAAAAATGTGTAAATGATTGAATAAAATACTTCAACAAATTCTATAAATTTTCATTTCTTTGACTTCAGTGAAATATGTGTTGATGAACAACGAATGTCACAATGCTTTTTCTTGTAAGAAAAAGTACAGAAAGTTAGAGTGTAATGTGACCGATATGATTTAAACAAGAAGACAGATAATTCAAGGAAGCAGCTTGTATTTTTATAAATCTAAATAATATATTTGTTGTGTGTTCAAGATCTTATGTGAGTATGTCTCTATGACAGAGAGAAAGTTTATTTATTTGCTAGGATGCAAGTGTAGAAGAGCTGATTATCAGCAGTTTTCAATGTAATCCTAATAAAAGCATCATTATTGCGAAAGGGTATTCAATAAGACATTTTTTTTGGTTTAGAACAGAAATAAACAATGTTGAAATTAAATACATACTTGAAAGAACAGGATATTCGATTTTCTCTCAAGAGAAATATAAACGAAAGTTTTGAGTAGAAATAGAAAGGAATCCATATCTACTGAAAGTTTATCTATTTCATTAGTTTATTTTTAAGATCTAGTTAGGCTCATAATTTGATAATAAATGTATTGATTTATTTATGATTCTAATTAGTTAAACATATATTTTTAACAATCTAGGAGGGAAAAGATTTCCTTAATTATGCTGAGTTTGATCCTTCATAATTTGCGAGGCAATTCGAATATCATCGTCTGCCGTCTCAAAGAAATTAAAAAAAGCCAGCGTCCAAAACGAATATGTTGGTTGGTCAAAAAATACATAAACACAGATACAAACAATTACAATTTTTCGCGCCCATTTTGCACTAAACTTAAAAAAATGTTTTTGTATAAAAATCAATTAAATTTCCATGAATATCTGCCGTTTCTTCCTCCTAGTCTTTCTCCCTCACTCATTACCCTCCTGCCGGCCTTTGTAAGAAACTATTCTATCAAACTTCTTTCGGTCAATCTTGACTTTGTTGAAGTTGTTGAGTTTAACAAAAGTTGGTTGGTTGGGTTTTATGGCATATCAACCTTTGTAGGTTATTTATCGCCAAATTCATTTTTATGCAAATAGTCAGTTCTATTTCAAACAATTCAAAACAGTTCTACAAATAACAATTCAGTTTAGTGTAAGTATTGTTTCAATGTCAAAAATATTTCCATTTCAAACAATTCAGTTTAGCATATGCAGGCAGTTAGTTCTATTTAACCCATAGATAGGGCCCTATCTGGTGCTACCATTCCGGCCCAGAGTGGAACTGGGGTAATAGCAATGAAGGGGTTCACCGGATCCCCCAAAGCCCCAGCATCACTGGAACGTTACCATGAGATTGTTTAGTGTCATATCCAAGACACTCGTTGGATGGCGGTCTTACCCCTCTGCGAAGGTGAAGTCGGTGTATTCTACAGCCCCAGCAGACTGGGCAATTTAACAAAAGTAATCAATATGTACATTTGTAACTGAAAGTGCGATACACACTAAAGATAGGTTCGGAGTTCAAAAAAAAAAAAAAAAAAAAGGATTACTTCATAGATTATTGATGAAATCTCTGAAATAATAATCGAGATATGCAATATTAGTCATTTATTAAGCTTAGTTTAGTAATAGACTGGAAATATCGGACACCCAGTGAGAACTGAACTCACTATTAATGGTCTGCGAGCCAACCTTGCAAAATATTACACTAAAGGGGTCATCAGAAAATCACTATGTTCTGAGTATTTCATAGCCTTTAAAAATAAATAGGATCTGTGGGTTGGCTTCGCAGTAAATATTTGATTAAACAACAAAAATACTGGGTAACACTCTTAAAAAGCCGGAAATATTATTACACAGTTTATTCCATATTCGAGCAAAAATGCCCAGTTTCATGGAATTAGGGTAAGAATATTTTTCTTCATTCCATGCACCGGAAAAAATGCAGGATAAAGGCTGTTTGGAGAAAAAGTGAACGATCGGGTTAGAGCATAGCTATAGGCGTTTATGTTCAGCAAATTAAGGTTCCTCTACTTTATCCTCAGGGTGGGTCCCAGTAATTATATATCAGCAAGATAATTACTGCGTATATGTCTTGCTGCTTTTCGAAGACCAGAGGTGAGCATCATAAAAAATGTTTGGGTTTATGATAACACTGGAAAAAATATCTGAAAAGCTGTATTAGATTAAATCAAGTGCACGAATCTGAAACCAGAATTGTCCTAACTCTTGAGATTTTTGTCATATGCGCATCATTTTATATCAATTGTATCAAATGTTCAAATTTAATATTATGTTAATTGTACTCTAGTCCTCTTTTCAGCGAGGCTTAGAAAGAGCTGACTAATCCATGAAAAGGGGGCAGGACTCAGCCTCCAAAGAGGTATCCTTTTACAATACTAAATTGCATCAAGATGGTGAGGCTCACATTTCTGGAAATCTGGGGAGTATGGCGTGCCCCTTTATGGCCATGACTTCCAGGTCTACACTAACTCAGAGTAGTAGTACATTTTAAGATCCTATTTATCGCTCAAATAGATCTGTTTGTAAATTATTCGTATTTGATAGGAATACATGATATCAGATACCAGTGTGAAAAAATCTCTTTAAAAACTATGCAAAAAATATAAGTATAAACGTACAATATAGGCATTTCCTTAACATCGAGGCATAAAATAACCCACGACAGATTAATATCTCGTTAAAATCAATCAGTCAATGTGATATATCTATATTCAATGCAAATAATAATAATAATAATAATAACAAAAAGAGAGAAACTGCCGAATTATGGACTTTGCCGGGCCGGTGGACCACAAAGTCAAAATCATCGAAAACGAAAAAACAGACAAGTACTTAGACCTTTCCTGAAAAACTTAGAATTTATAGAATATAAAGGTGTTGGTGATACTAATTGTAATTGGTGCGCTTGGAAGATCTCCAAAAAACTGGTTAAGAGGGTTAGAAGAGTTGGAAATCTGAGGAAGAACAGAGACCATCTAAACTACATCTATTGAGATCGGCCAGAATATTGAGAAGATTCCTGAAGAGTCTTGCTGTCGCTCAGACCATCGGCTAACGCTGGCGGGAAAAACTCGCAAGGAACAATAATAATAATAATAATGATGATGATAATAACAACAGTAAAATTATGTAAATTTGAATTTAATTGAAGAAGGGAAATAATCAAAGAAATCAAGAGTATCAATATTATTTTTAGTTATATGAAAAATGATTGAGACATGTGAGGAACCTCTCAAGAACTTTTTTTTGTTAAGTATTCGTGCAATTATGAATATATTCCGTGGAATTTACACTAATCCAGCGCGTATGTTATTAATTTATGTATCTTCCCAACCTCTCCGTCACTGGCAATATGTAATACAAGGTTAATTTTTAGTAGAGTCAAGCTGGTTTGAATTCAGAATTTTCCTTCTTTTAGACTGGTTACATCCAATCTTACCGACTATCTACTCTTAGCTAGAAGAAAACATGCCTTTTGCAAGGAAGTGAAACGCACACAGATTCGTCGAAGATTAGAACATGGGTCACCGATTACATTTCCTGCGATGATAATCTTTACACTAAGCGCACCAGTCTTGTCGGTTGGGGCTATAGAATACAGGGACTGCATCTCTTTAGAGAGGTAAAACACACCTACCAACGCGTGTCTTGGATATAACACTAAACCATCTAATGGTGAGGTTTCAGTCTTGGAGCTTTAGTGAATATGGAGTCGTCCTTCGTTGCCATTACTCCCTAGTGCACTCTGTTCGGAGTGGTAGTACTAGTTAGGGTCCCATCTATTGGCCCAATAGAACTTTTTAATCATTTAACTGTGTGCAAACAAATATCTCATGTAAAATTGAATTCTTAGCGTCTCATAACAATACATGGAACCATTTAACTACGTGAAAAAAAATAAGTAATGCTGAATAGAATTATTAAATAGCAATATTCATTGCGATTTAACTGTGAGCAAATTAAACTATTAGAGTTAGCAATACTTGAATCCATTTAAGAGTGTGCAAATAGAACCTTAGTAAAATTGGTGACCTTAGTCGATGGTGACCTTAGTCGAGGGTGACCAAAAGGCTCCCTATTCAATAGCTACTTCACCGAGTTGTTGGGGAGGGCGCTACTCCATTCCCTGGATTGCTCGACTTTACCCTTGATCCTTACCTTATAATGCTGAGTGTTACGCAAAGCAGCATTAAGTACCATTTTCTGAGTCTTTGGTGTAACTCGACCTAGGATTAAACCACTGTATCCAGGGCTATTGACGAACACACTACTCATTAAGCCAACAATCAGTGCTAAATAGCAATGACTTAAACCCTCTGCCAGCGAGAAGCTCAAGTGCCGGCTAGCGTCTTCAAAATTAACAAGATTTAACTCCTGTTCTGCAACTACGTTCAATTTCGGAGTAATACTCTTTGGGAAGGGTATGAATCCTCATATCCTCTCAGCAATGGGCAAATAGTATCATTGTTGTTCTTCTACAGGTATGGCTTTGGTATTAAAAATGTCAGAGAATCATTACATTTAAATAGCAACACGTGAAAATATTTAACTATGTTCAATTAGAACTTTTAGAGTTAAATAGCAATAAATTAAACTATTTAACTTAAGCCCAAACAAATGGTTGATATTAAATAGGATTATTAGTGTCAAATACCAATACTTCAAACCATTAAACTGTCTGCAAAAAAATTAGCTCTGACTTGTTTAAAAATAATGTTACCAACAAACTATTTGCAAACAAATCATATGTATATATATATATATATGAACCGGCCCATTTGCCTTGTGAGTAGAATGTTCTTCAATGGTCTGGGAGACCGTGATTCAATTCTAGGCTGAATCATACCAAATACACAAAAATGGTACTCGATACTGCCTCGCTTAACTCTCAGCATTATAAGGTACGGATCAAGGGTAAAGTGGAGCAATCCATTGAAAGGTGTAGCGTCCTCCCTTACACTTCGGTGTAGTAACTATTGAAAAGGGAGCCTTCGGGTCGCCCTTGACTACGTTCGCCAACTCTACTTATATATAAACAGGATCTGGCATTAACAGAAACTACAAGGGTGCATAAGCCACAAAAGACAACCAATCAAACAAAAAACCATCTTTGTTTGGAGTGATTAAACATTTACTTTTGAAGTCTTTCAGGTTGTTTCAATAACGTCTACTGATTCTTGCTCTTTCCCAGCAGGATCTTCATATCCAAGGTTTTCTTTTACGTTCGATTAGAACAAATGTTAGATTGATACTGCGGCTTACTCCGCTTTACGACACTAGTTTTGATTAATTTAATTACAATGCTCGAATTTTCTTTTTCTTTTACCTGACAGCCTAAGATATCAGAAGAAACAGTTTAAGAATTAATCCAGAGAATTCCCATTTCAAAATTGTATATGACATGAACTCAATTTCTTCCAAAACGTGTATCAAAGTTTAAAATAACAAAAAGAATAAAAAGCAGTTATAACTTAACAGCTTTGGTTGGTTGGCTTTACACTATGTCAAACTTTATTGGGTAATTTAATGCCAAATATAATTTTTTTCAAACAATCATACAGTTTGAAGTAACTAATGATATTAATCATTCATTAACAAGTTTCAAGTAATTATTCTTATACTGATAATCTATACAGAATTTAAGTAACTATTTCCATTTACTAATAATAATTTACATCCAATTTAACATTAATAATTGTCACATAGATCTATTTGACCTATCGATAGAACTCTTATAAGTACCACCAATTCGGATAGGAAGGGGCAGTACACAATGACCAGAGCTTCAGAACAGGAGCCTTTACTCTCATACACTACTTTTTGGGAGTTTGGGATGTGTTACTTTCCTGTCAAAGATGCAATCGTAGAATATTTTCTGCCTCACTAACGAGGCAGCCATACTGCTTTCTTGTCGTGGAAAAGCATCACTTCCTGTCAGATCATCGAAATTAAACAGTGATTAGTCTGTTCAGGTATGAGATGGGTGAACACAAAGGAACATAAGATAAAGTAAACAAGCTGAGCCCTGTGTGCCATATTAAAACTAAAAATGATTAAATGATAATATAGCAGTTTTCTCGTGCCTAAAGTCATTACCTAGACTTGAATGCGAGAGAGTGACGCAAGAAATAAATCCAGCAAAAATGCCTACTGAATAAGTGAGCATATGCACATGTATGTGTACTTGTACGTGGCGTTTTGAGTGTGTGTCTGTGTGTGTGTCTGTGTGTGTGTTGTTCTTGGAGTAGTGGCAAAGATAAAGAGTGGCTTTTATTTGATTTGACATTTCTGTCTCGGAAGTGCCTCCAGCCAGCGGTCATTCAGGTTTAATCTAATATATTATTTACTTAATTTAAATTTACCATGATCGGATAGAGAAAAAAAAAGAAGAAAATGCCTAGGGTGGTGGATGGGGACGCCAGAAATTAGAGAGGAAAAGTACTTTTCAACATTTGCTATTCGCATCAACTTCATTTAAAACTGACACTTTAAACATACGAGGCAATTTTTACAATTGGGTTAATACATTTTCTAGCTTCTCCAAACCCTTTTACCGTATGCCTCAAAGTTAAATTAAAACTAAATGAACTAATACATTATTTGTGTATCATCATTATCAACATTCTCATCGGTCATTTTGAGTCCATTGCTGGACAAAGAACTTTGTAAAGTATCTGCGTATCATCATCATCATTAGCAGCCATTTTAATTGACAGCAGGATAAAAGAATTTCTACATTACCTGTATATCCTTATCATCATTATCATCGGACATTTTAAATCATTTGCTGGACGAAGACTTTTGAAAAATTTCCTGTAGATCCTCATTATCATCGTCATCATAATTATCAACAGCTATGCTGAGTCAAATGCTGGGCAAGAAACTGTATTCCATTTAAGTGCAACACAAAACAACGCCATAAGGACCAACTATATTATAACGAAAATTGATAATCTGCTACAAAATAGCAAGTATATGTAATGTGAAGGCAGTGATGAAACGATTAATTACACAGTAAACAAATGCAGCAAACTAGCCCAAAAGGAGGACAAGTCCATATATGAATGAGTGGAAAAGGTGATCCGTTGGGAATTGTACAAGAAGTTAAAATTTGCCAATGCAATCAAATGATATACACAAACCTTGAGTATGAGACGCATAAAATTCTCTGGTATTTTGAGATGCAAATGGATCAGCTAATCTCGGCCAGAAGATCAGACATGGTCTTAATTAAAAAGAAAAAGAGAATTTGTTATCTTGAGGATTTTGCCATTCCAGCTGACCACAGAGTGAAAAGATAAACAAATACTAGGATCTTGGTAGAGAACTAAAAAGAAACTACATAAAAGAAACGGTGATACCAGTTGTAGTTGGTGCACTTGGAACAATTTCCAAAGATTCGAGATACAGGAAATGAAAGGAAGAATCTAGACAATCCAGATCGTAGCATTTTTGAGGTCGGTCAGAATTCTTGGAAGAGTCCTGGAGACTTGAGGAGACTTGCTGTCACTCAAACACCAGTGAAAGACCATCAGCTAATGCTAGCATGAAAAACTCACAAGGAATGATAATACTAAGAAAAATAATAATTACTCGACGATTAAAAGGACAAACCCAACACAAAATAGCAAAGGAGGAATATAAACAACGCCTGACAAGGAACAAGAACGTTCGATAATACCCCCCGCAAAAAAAGAATGAAAGAAGAAATGATAACGTAAATGAATCTAATTTTTTTTAAATGACTCTGACAAAATTATTGAAGTGCATTGAATGAGTTTTTAAATTTCTATATGACTTGTGTATAATATTTGTGCCTGAGTTGGAATAATGTAGAAATTGTGTTTAGTGGCCAACGAGGAAGTGGTGAATCGAGGGTGTGATGGTAGGGACTGATTTGAAAGGGAAGAATAAAAAGTATACAAATGATTTTATTGGTTTAGTCTTGGTAATGAAGTAACGAACTTTTTCAATCAAATTCACTTAAGAATTGCGGGTTGACCCAGATTATATAAAAACTTCTAAAAGCAGAGGGAAACTCATAATAACTGAATAAAACCTAATAGCTTAGGGTTTCAAAAACAAAGCGTCAGTTATACGGTAAAGAAAAAATCCAGTATGGACTTTAACTAAGTTAGAACTTTATAAGTTTACGAGGGATAGTTTTTTGTGACCCGCTTATAAGTTCTCTGACTTAAGGAGTACTTGATCAGATCTGTGACAGGTGCGCAGATTTTAAACAACCCCTGGCTCTGAAATAGTCACAATATACTACCTATGATAAAAGTGAGAAATCGAACAATAAATCAACATGGGACCCAGACAACTGCTCTGGTTGTCATGATCGGCAGGTGCTCCCCTGATAACTACTATAAGGAATCCGTTCGTCAGCCTGCGAATGTTGGCTATTTTTTTTTAGGAACACGAACGACGACATCAGCAATCACACAAATCAGAGACACTAACACAGAAAACGGATAAGGGAAAACAACAAACTTATATTTCATTGTTATTTTAAGAACAAAACACAAATAGAAGGTATAGAAAAAGAATGATAGAAATTTGGGAAGAATGCGCGAGATTTCAGACAACAAGCTAAAGGTTCGCAGACCAAGTTTGGATGATTATAAAGAAAACTTAGTTTTCTGACCTTGGAATATCAGAAACATAGTAGCAAATAAATAGTGAATAAAATCAACAAGACCCTAATATAATAATCGACACACTAAATACTGAAAAACAAGAAACCTCTCAGAGAACTGAACCACAAAGAAATTGCAATCGAAACAACACACACCCAAACCTCACAGAACAAACAATAACGCAAGAAGAACAAATGAATATAGAAATTATAAATAGAATTATATCTGAAAAGACTAGATTACCATCGCCAAGAAACCAATACTGGAAAAAAGTCCATGTAAAAACGGAAAAAAGCGAGTTATTAACATATATATCAACAAACAAAATCATCGAATTAAATGAAATAATCTATGCAGGAGGGAAATTAGTCTGTCATAAAATTGGTATTTCCAAAAGAACACGAACAAAAACTCAAAATCTGGATGGAAAATTAAACTGGAAACAATGATAAGAAGTCTACGACAAAAAGCAAGAAATAATAAAACAGGAAAAAACTCTGGAATATGTTAGGACGAAAAGAGGAAAACAACACAATAAGCACAACAAAAAATATAACACGAGAAAATAAATCAGAAGGTACTGGCGAAAGAATGAAGACTAAAAAGATATCGAGGCAGAATCAAATTATACAGACAAAACAGGACATTCCAAAACAACGAAAGAAAATTTTACCTGCAAGTAGTCAGAGAACGCACGAAGACACCAACAGCTGGATAACAATGAACCAAAACAATTTTGGAGCAAAATATGGGAACGAAGAAAACATAATAGAAAAGATAAATGGGTTAACAACATGGAAAAAGAGTTTGAAGTACTCGAAGAAGACCAAAATATACACCGATTAACTTAACATTTAAAAAAGTACCAAACTAGAAAACGCCTGGTCATGATCGCATACATGGATACTGGTTTAAAAAATTCGCTTCCATCCACGACAAACTGGCTATCGAAATGAATCGATGCTTAGAAAAAACGGACATACTTGAATGGATGACAAAAAGAAAGACCACCTTGATCCCCAAAACTTTCCTCAACAACAACAACAACTGAATCACACGTGCCTACCGATGATGTAGAAGATACTAACGACACAAATAAGGGAGAAAATTAACTATTCGCTTATATATATTTACCAACCCCTCCGCTCAGGCAGGATAGGACACAGGTTGAATTCAAAGTTTTTCCTTCTCCTAGACTAGTTGCCTCATCAAGGCAGAAGAAACTAGTCTGCCCGACTATTTACCCATATCTGGAGGGACAATAATCGGATTCATACCTTTCCCAAGGGTATTAGTGCTATGTGAAATGAAATCAGTCTCGTCCAGGATTTGAACCCGAGTCGCCGTATCCATTTCCTACGACGATAACCATTACACTTCGGGCACCCCCTGTTGGCTTATAAGACGCGGATTGTTTCATGAAGAACATTTAGAATGCTGCAAGGGAACAAGAGAAACAGATCTGCTATATATTGATGGACCCATTCTCAAGGAAAGCAAACCGTGGCGAAAAAATCTAGCAATGGTGTAGATTGATAACAAAAAGGAATACAATATGGTCCCACAAAGCTTGATAAGACTAAGACAACGTTTATAAAAAATATCATGAAAAACTGGAGAGTGGAACAGACAGCAGGAGGAAAAAGCTTAGCTTAGATGAAAATCCAGAGAGGAATCTTCCAGGGTGCTACGCTATCACCATTATTATTTGTAATAGCGCTAATTCCATTCAACCACATAC
Source organism: Sepioteuthis lessoniana (assembly GCA_963585895.1). NCBI lineage: Eukaryota > Metazoa > Mollusca > Cephalopoda > Myopsida > Loliginidae > Sepioteuthis > Sepioteuthis lessoniana. The sequence goes on along the minus strand of OY757918.1, from coordinate 50,206,495 downwards.
TTAGGAAATACAGACGGATACAAACTTCCAAGATCGCGAGCAGAAATGAACAACTAAATGTACATATACGTCATAAAACTGTTTGCCAAAATGAAAAAGAATTGGAAACCCTAATACATGAATGTGGTGATATACAGTTAGGATATAGAGATGGAATTTGGTATAGGAAAATGAGCCATGTTTATAATGAGAAGTGGAAAACGGCAAATGACAGAAGAAATGAAACAACGAAATAAAAAAAGTCACAGCGCTTGGAGAAAAGGAAATTGAAAAATACTTGGAAATATTGGAAGCGGACACCATCAACGGAGATGAAAGAAAATTTTTTTTTAAATACCCCAGGAAAACGAGAAAACTACTCGAAACCAAATTACATTGCAGAAATCTTATCAAAAGAATAAACGCCTGGGCTGTATCCATCGTAAGATACTCGAAGCCATTCTTAAAGTGGACGAGGGAAGAACTTTAACAAATGGATCTAAGAATAAAAAAAACTAATGACGACGCAGAAGGCCTTACATCCCTGAGATCAAATAGACAGGCTATTTGTGTCTAGAAAAAAGGAGGAAGTGGACCAACTTGCATTGAAGATAGGATCAATGCATCAATACAACGACTTCAAGAATACATGAAAAAGCGCAGAGGAAGACAGATTACAGCGATCAGAAAGAACATTAACAACACAAAGATCAACAGAACAGTAATGACTAGAAAACAAAAATGAGAAGTAAAACAATTGTATGGACATTTCAAGCGACAAATAAATTATTAGTATTGGATAGGAATACGTAATATTATACAACTATGTGAAAAAATTATAATTATTAAATGGAATGATATTGATATTTGATTGGAATACGTGAAACCATTTAACTATATGCAAACTATTTTACTAAAAATAGTCCTTTGTAACTATAGTTGTTTCATAAATATTATTTTTAGTAGTTATCTGAAACCTATACTAATGATTTTTAAACAAAACTATTTGACCCACAGATTGAACCCTGACTGGTACTACCACGCCGGATCTGAGTGGACCTGGGTGTAATATCTATGAAGGAGTAATCACTACTATTTTGATCGCCAGAAACGCATCCTGACCAGCAGATGCAGTTTAATGTCTCAACTAGGATATTCTTTTGGCGGGGTTGGAGATCTTACTACTCTGAGTACAGTTGGTATATGGCACGCCTCACAGATAAGGCTGCTTAGTATCTAATCTACAAATCCTGTATATTATTTTATATTAAATATATTTGATTTGTCAGCAAATAGTTTAGAAGTAACAATTTTAAAACGAACCAGAGCTTGCACACGGGTTTCATGTATTGGTATATAACACTAGTAATTCGATTAAACATTATTCATTTGTTTGCACATAGTTAAATGGTTTCAAGTATAGAGAATAATTAAATATTTCTTTTTGACTCATTGTACGACTACTCTGGGTCAGAGTGGGTCTGGGTGTAGTGGTAATAAAAAAATTATTCCATTTTCCCCACAGTCCAAAGACTAGTTTTTCTCCACCAGATAGCTTAGTATCATATCAAGGACACACGTTGTGGCGAGGGATTTCACCCCTCTGCAGAGATGCAGTCGGCGTATTTTATAGCCTCAGCCAACTTGGCGCCGAGACTACAAAAGTTATTACCATTGCAGAATAATAATAACTGTCATAACTTCCCAGTATTCTATTCTCTGATTTGACTTACATTCTACAGGGAAGCGTTCGTAGTGTAATGGATACTGTTGGAGGAAATAGACACGGCGAGTTCAAATCCTGGACGATAGTGTTTACATTTCACGTAGCGCTAATACTATTTGGAATTAGATGAATACAATTATTTTACATTCAGCTATGGATAAATCGTAGAACTGAGTGGACTCTTTAAGCTGGGTATGGTGACCTGTCATGAAAAGGAAATTTCTTAATACAAACCAGTTAAAACCTGCTTAAAAATTGACATTGTGTTGCATCCTGCGCATGCGTTGGGGTTAGTTATTGTGTATATTCTACCATTTATAAAAGTCAAAATTAAAGATTATAATTTTTAACGAAGCTTTGTGTAAAAATTAAAAAAGAAATGCGTCTGAGATCCGGAACTGATTCCTGAAAACCGGATGTAGTTTTGAGTCATACCCAGGATATCCCTTTTTGTGCGGTAGGGTCTCTGCTGAGGATGAGTCAGCATAAACTATGTTCGCACCTAATGAATGGGTAGTTTGAGATCAGCCTGCATTAAAGTAAGTCACTATACATAATTTTGGGAGAAAACTGAATTGATTGAATAAAGATGCCTCAAATCCCCCCCCCCCAAAAGGGAAAAAAGAAAAAAAATGATTTGTTTGGTTTGGTTGGGTTTCATGGCATATCAACAATGGTAGGCTATTTAATGCCAAATCCGCTTTATAGATAAATTTATATGATTTGGTTTGGTTTGGTTTCATGGCATATCAACCATAATAGTTTATTTAATGCCAAATCCTTTTATACATATATATTAAATATATATGATTTGGTTTGGTTGGGTTTTATGACAAATTAACAATTATAGGTTATTTAATGCCAAATCCTTTTTATATATATTAAATATATATGATTTGTAAACACATTTTGTTGATAACGTTTTTAAAGAAGTCTAAGCTCATTCTTTTGCACATAATTAAATCGTTCAAAGTATTGAATGTATCACTAACAATTCATTTAAACTTCAGTCATTTGTTTACACGCAGTTAAATGATCTACCAGTTCTATTTCTAACTATTCAAATCAGAATAAGTAATTTGTCTGCACGCAGTTATATGTTAATTAGTTCTATTTGACCCCTAGATAGGAATCTTTCAAGTGCAACCACTTCGGATCATAGTGGATCTGGAAGCGATCATAATGAAGGGTTACTCTGCTTTCACCAAAGCTCCTGCATTAGAGGAGCCTTTCCATCAGATAGTTTAATGTCGTATCCAGGACATCCATTGGGGGAGTCTTACTCCCCTGCAGAGACGCAGTCGGTGTATTTTACGGCCCCAGCCAACTTGGCTGGGAAAAAATGAAGTCAGCAGTGGGAAAAAAGATTTATCTGACCTCCCACCAAGTCAAATTTAACATACAGTCATTTTATAATCCGAGGTGCGGCCATACAGAAATCGAGACCCATGCGTGACAGTCACAAAGATGCTTGATTTCCACTGCATCCTCCATTTTGGAGCCTCTTAGGAATCAAACAATAAACTTATCCCTGCCAAACTGTTATCGCCAAGTAAAGGCTCTCTTGGACCAGGCGATTAACTTTAAATCAACTGCTCACCGCTAACGTCTATGGGTCTCTGAATAACCAAAACTAGGGGCAGTGTATGCGTTTAGTTTGCTGTTTTTTTACACTCTTCTCTATCAAGTGGAGTGCGACTCAAAGAAACTAGCAAAATATCTAGAGAAAAAATATTGTAAAATCTCGAAAAAGGAAAATTTCGTGGTCTATAAACTTGCAGCATAAATAGATAGATAGATGTTGATATTTATATTTAGAATGAATATGAACTGAAAATCACAAAAAAAACCCAATTTACTTGTCATTTTCCCTTGATAAATAAAAATATGAAGTTCCTCATCTTTTATGAAACCTTAAAATCAGTTTTCATACTTTTTGATTACTCTTCACACACACACACACACACACACACACACACACACACACACACACACACACACACATATATATAATTCAGTATCGATACTGACTTTTTAATACTTTCAAATTTAGAATTTTAGAACTTTTGAATAACATGCAAGTAATATAAAATATGTTTAACGCATGGGATATAAGTGAAGCAATAAAAATCAAAATGCAAGTAAAGTTTTATAAAAAAATCTATTACCATTATAATTAATGATATTACAAGATTGGACTTAAGTTTTTTACTATTTATTTTTTTTAAATGGCGGATAACAGCAAGCGGTTTCCGAAGTCTTTACACATTTGAGCATTTTGAACGTTTTGCCATAATTTCGATTCTAAACTGAAGCAGATAATGCAACATTTTTTTCCATTCTGTTTGCAAGTCTCATCAAATATTTATACATGAAACTATTAGCAATGAGATTGTTATCTAGTCTGGTAGACAGTATTTGAGCACTTTTCTGATTTATGAAAAAAAGTTTTAAAACGATATATATATATATATATATATATATAGTGAACAAATGTGTAAAGGATAGACTAAAACACCGATATACAAATAAAATAAATTCTATTTCTTTAAATTGAGCGAACAGTTTGTTGAAAAAACACCGGTTACAATTTTTTTTTTGTGAGAAAAGATGAGATTAGAGCGCAAATAATCTCCAATATTACAAGAAAGAAAAGTGAATGCATTCAATGTAGCAGTTGCATTGCCTTAATACTAAAGATATACATTGTATATGTAAAAGATATTTGTGTGGGTATGTCACTATGTAGGAGAAAAATATATCTATGTGCTCATATGTAAGCAGTGCATTAGAACTAGTATGTAGGTATGTAAACAAAATATTTTCGTTCAATTTAAAATAGTTAAGCGATGTTGAAATAAAATGTAACTTGACGGAATAGAATGTTGGATTTTCACTGAAAACAAATGAATTCAAAACTTTTGAGTAGGTTTTTAAAATGTATCCATAAGCCTACTGAATATGAATCTATTTTATCGCTTATTTAAAAGATTGAGGTAGGCTCAAAATTAGATAAAACGTTCTTGATTTATTGATAATTTTGATTAGTTTAAAAATGTATATCAAACAATCTCAGAGGGAAAAAATTCTTAAAGTATTTTGAAGTAAGATCTTCCAAATGTTTTGCTGTAATTCAAATATTGTAGTTCGCGAAATCCCTAAGAAGTTTGGTCAAAAATACAGATATATGAATTACAGCATATTGAACCAATTTTTACATAAATAATACTCTTTTTTTTAATACGGAAATCCATTTCATTTTCCATAAATATAAATATATGAAAGGTCATCGGTCTTATGAAAAAATCGTAGCGAAGGAAACCCGTCGAGAAGATCACTCCAAAATCAAAACAAGAGAAAAAAGCTCTAGCATCATACCTCTGCTTACTTGTAGATATCCTTTAATGGGAAATTTTTAAGAGAAGATACTATGAAATAAAACCTTCAGTTTGCATAGTCTCCATTTATCTTGCTAACCTTGGCATTAGGCAGTAACTATATAGATCCAGATTGTGGCGTGAGTGTTGTACAAGCCTATGTCATTATAATCTAACAATATACGGATGTGTTAAAACCTTATCATTTACCCATCTTGTATATTTTTTACAAGTTGAATTAGATATTAATCAGGTAGTAAATTTGGTGGGAAAGACACCTATCATCTGCCAAGACATGCCAGTTATATATATATATATATATATATATATATATATATGTGCCCGAAGAAGATGAGTTGGGAATGACTCTATTTGAGAATATGTAAGAGGATTCTCATAAATCTCCAGGAGTGTTCAGTGAATGATAATTTAATATATGAATTTCTAACAGACCAAAATTCCTTATAATTGAAAAATTATTTCACCAATAATAAATTAACGGTTGCCACTGGCGTAATGCAAAGCTCTTCTAAAGAACTGAACACTCCAGTATCCGGTAGCGCAAAATATAAACAAACAAAAACTAATAGAAAATGCGTTATAATTCCTGGTCAAGAGAAAAAGTTATGGGTCATTATGGCAGTCTGTCTTCGCCTCCCTGTCTCTGTGTCTCTCACACACCTACAGAGATTCAACCCCATTTTTGGAAGAAGAAAGTGTAATTCCTACATTCCGTATGCTGCTATATAACACTAGGACGTGGTTGACATATTAAGTCATAATTAAATTTAATGCCAAATTTCAGAGTAGATATTTTCTTCATGTGGTAATTTCGTAACAAAGTCTGATCTTTTATCAAATTATTCGAATCCAGAAGTGCAATACACACACACACACACACACACACACACACACACACACACACACACACACACACATATATATATATATATGCGCGCGCGTGTGTGTGTGTGTGTGTGTGGTCATCTCACTCTCTTTCTCAATATATATATATATATGTATATATATAACACGACCTGAAAGAAAAGGGGTCAGTAGAAACAAGAAGAACACTTTTATATTCGGCATTTTGATGAAGAGGGCCATCGTCTCACAAGAGATGTCAGACATTTGAAATATGAAACATGGCCAAGTGAAAAAAACAAAACAAAGCATCAAAAGCTAACTGATAAAAGCAGCCTCGAAGATTCTAGCCAAGACTCACATTGCGAGAATCGATACGACCTGGCTAATGTACTATATTAGGGCAGACTGAAAAACATCAAACATAGGATCACATATGAAAATAAAAACCAAAACCAAAAAAAACAAACAAACAAACAAAAAAAAACCAAATAAAAAAACAAAACAAAAACAAACAAAAACCCAAATAAACAAGCAGGTAGTGTAGAGTTCATAGTCAATTCGACAGCGAAATATCCATTAGATTTTTATGACCATGTTAGTTTGTTTAACTTTTATATAGTTCGGTTTGTTTGATAAAAATGAATATATATATATATATATATATATATATATATATATATATATATATATATTTGTATGTGTGTGTGTGAGTGTGAGTATTTGTGTGTGTATGTATGTAAATGTATGTGTGATGGCAGGTATACGTACATAATCTAAATGTGACACACACATATATATATATATATATATATATATATATATATATTTGCCTGTGTGTCTACCTCCTATCTTTGGTTGAAAGAATACCGAGAATTTGTAAAGAATTGATAGTGGCCAAAAGGGGGTCATTATGATGAATGAAACGTTGAAAAGTTTTTTGGGTTTCATTTGTATTCAATTTAGCTCAGTAAGATTTATATTTAGTATAAGAAGTTAAGTAAAAACTAGTATTATAAATAAAACCATTGTAGTGCTTAACTTGTATCATTAGAAATAGCACTTTTAGGATTAAAAATAAAATTCTTTGAGAGTGACCAAATACTTTTGACTGGTAGTGAACGGATATATATATATATATATATATATATATATATATCCAAGTCGCGTATATATTATATAGATATATCTCGCCTTCACACGCAAGCACACATACACTCACATCTATCTAGTTTATGCCGGTGTAAGTCGTAATGTATAATATGATCTTAGGAATTTTCACATATATTGTATTCATATATACGTCAATATATATATATACATATAATTTTTACACACACACACACACACACACACACAAGATTATATGTTCATATGTGTCTGTGATCGGAAGAAATATTAATCACTCTCTCTCTCTCTCTATATATATATATATATATATATATATCAGCAGAAGTACCGAGTCTATGATGGGACTAAAAGAATTTTGGGAACACCAACGAGTGAGATAGCGATGGGAGAAGAGAATAGTAAGCTAATGATTTAAAATATGTCCTTATTTGTAGTTGAAAAATTTTGTCTGTTAATTTAAACGAAATAATATATGAAAATAAGAGAAACTACATTGGTGATAGGTTAAAAACATTTTAAAGATTTTATTAGACTCCAAAAGTTTTTTTTATCTTTTACACTTCGTGACAGAATAATTTTATAGTAAATAATTTTCGGAAAAGAAGCATAGTTTACTTCAAATTTTATTAAGTTTCTAAAAAATTAACAATAAAAACATCTAAGTAATCACTGATTACAATATTCTTTGATTTTATGAAGTTTTTGTTAATTATTAAAATATTAAAAAAATTTAATCCTAAACTCGTGAGTTGCTTGAAACCCAATGTAGTTTCATTTTGGAAAAGTCTTTTTTTTATATAACAAAACATTAAATCCAGTTCTTAATTGCTTGTTAAGTTACAGTAACAAGAATGTACCTGTTTATTTTATTTTATTTTTTACCCTATAAAATGTAACAATAAAAAGAAGCCTTGAATTAAAAAATATTCTTATTTTTGGTTGAACATTTCGCGTTTAAATAAAAAGAAAAGTGTTTTTTTTTCTGCTGATAGTCTATTTGTTTTAAAAATATCTTTATCAAATATGAACATAACATACATTATATATAGGAGGGTATTTCAGAAAGGTTTAAGCCTCACAGACAAGGAATCGGAGAAACAAGACAATTTTCCCCTATTTTTTAGCATAGTCTTCTTTGACATCAATTTAGTTGGTCCCATAATGCTTAATTATCTTACTCCAATCTCAGATGAAAGTGGCATTCCTGTCCCCTAAAAACTCCTCCACCGCTCATAGGACCTCCACATTTGCTTCAAAATGGTGATCTCTCAAGAAGATTTGAGTTAAAGAAATAGAGAAATCAAATGGAGTAAAGACTGGTGAATACGGGGGATAAACATTACCATTCAATGCCACTGTTGACTGCTTCATCTATTGCAAACTGAGCATTATGAACGGATGTGTTATTCTAGAGCAAGAGCACAACTGCTCTCATCTTCCCTCGGTGATTTTATTGGATTGCTTCCTTCAGTAATACCCAGTAATGTCCATTTATAATTTTTCTTTTTTTCCCGCTAGTCTATCATAATTACGCCTACACAATCCCTAAAAGTAGAAATCATCGAGCTAAAAGACCTTGCCTGCTTGAAATTCTGCAAGGGTAGAGAACCAAATTGTTTCCATTCTTTGCTTTGAATCTTTAATTTCAGGAGGTGAACACAGGTTTCTTCTTGAGTTACTTGTCTACGGTGGCCATTTTGAGAGTTAGCCTGGAAGCGATTACGAAGTATCCAGGAAATATCATTCCTTTTCAGCTTGTGTTCTGTCGTCAACATTCTTATGATCTATCTTGCAGATCGCTTGCTCTTCCACAAGTTCGCAGTTAAAATATTGTGGACCGAACCAGAACTAATGTCAATGAACTTAGCTATCTCTTGAACAGTAAGACGTCTGTCGTCCAAAACCATACGAATAACATCAACTTTTTCATCCTTGGATGAGGTTTTTGGACAGTCAGACAGAAGTTCATCTGTGGTGTACCTGACTCGATTGAATTTTGCAGCACACTTCTAAGTTGCATAGGAAGTGGAGTCCTCTGCAAGTATCAGTACCATGTTCTTGTGAATTTTCTTGTGTGTCATATTACAGATACTTTATGACTGTTTGGGTCACTGTTTTATCAATTTTTAGGTTTGTCGCACAATTCTTTACTTTTTATGGCCTTTTGCACAAAATTTGACGGAAATCACATTTGGTTTTTATTGCTTTAATAGCTGTTGTAGCGTGTTTCCAAAGCGAAAATGTTCAGCTATGGATCTTCTTTCTAGGAAAGAAAAGAACTTTTTGAAAGACCCTCGCACAATATATATATATATATATATATATATATATATATATATATATATATAAGTTCATTACAAATATGCAAATATCTTTACATTCATGCAATTTTTTAGAAAAAAAAGTGTCATTACCTTAAATAAAGAGTTCGGTTCGAAGTTCCAAGTAGGCTCCCAAATTTTACAGAAGGCCGAAGGACGTATCGGCCGAAAAGTTGTGAGTATAAAGGAGAACATTAACACAATAGTCTGAATATTCTAAGTGATAAACATTACCATGATTCATCTAAAAAATCTAAACAAATTATATCTAGTCTGTACGGATCCGATATCAATGGGAACAATTAGAAAGATAAATAAAAATAAAAATTTAGCACAAATGACATTCCTATATAGATGCTGAGATCTCAAGCTAGTTCCACCCGGTTTAACATTAAAACTATAGGTTAATTTCAGGAGAGCACAGTAGGTCGAAAAGAGAAGGGCATGGATTGGTCTGAGATAGAATACACGTTAACCACCGAAGGAAACAGCAATTGCGGTCTGAATTCTCTAGCAGGCTAACGCCATTCCAGGAAAAAATATCACTGATTGTAGACAGAACACGAATCCAACAATACATGAAAAAATTCACAAGAAGGAATTTCATGAGATCAAGTCGTGTCAAATTATCAAGATGGAAAAGATGAAAACCCGAGGTATGAAAACCCAAGCTCATTACGCACCAATGAAAGCCATTATTAACATCAATAAATGCCAGAAATAAACAAGGGTATTAACTACGCCATGACTATCAAGCGGATCTCCTACTTAGATTTGATAGCACAAATCGGGGAGACAGCCTTGAAAATTCCTTAGTCCCGAGAAGATAAGCAAAGATGGAAAGCGAGACAATCCCTAGAGAAATTAAAGCCTCTAAAGCCTAACATTTCAAAGGAAGAAAAATTGGCTCTCACATCATTGTAGAGTGATAAAAATATCATAATCTTACCAGCAGACAAAACAAACGCTTCCGTATTCAGGAATAAGCTGGAATACTCCAGCAAATTGGCAGACTTGCTTGTCAATGGTGGCTATTGTAAAGTAAAAAAGGAACCGACCCTGAAGACGGAAAGGAAGCTGTCACAGGTTCTTAATAAGAACAAAGACATCCTTACAAAAATGAAATACAGACAGGTAATGCTGCTCTACTGCAAGCTACCACATATATATGGCTTTCGTAAGATTCATAAAGATGGTATTTCATTAAGACCCATTGTCAGCCACAGAGGTTCAGCATGTCACCCAATGGAGCCGCTTCCTTATGGTGATATTCATCCACTAACAGGTAGTTCCTTATCATATTTCAAGAACTCTGCCCACGTCGTGGAAAACATTTGCAATTCCCCATTCATTCCTACTAGATTATGAGTCTAGATGCAGTAAACCTGTTCCTGAGGGTATCCACTGATGAGACACTAACAGAGGTACGAGATAAGTTGGCTGCTGATCCCTCAGTGGAAGGACGCACCTGTATCCCAAAAGATAACCTGCTGGAGATGTTGACATTTTGTGTGGAAACGGCCTACTTCGTTGTGATGTTTGACATATACCGACAAGAAGAAGGACTGGCTATGGGATTTCCATTGTTGACAGTACTGACTAATATATACATGGAACATTTCGAAGAAATAGCATTAAGAGCTTCGTAACAAAAGCCATCCTTGCAACGTAGATGCCTCATCAGGAAGACGGTCGAAAACAACTAAATCATGTGAACTCAATCAAACGATTTTTACAGTTCACAATGGAGAAAGTAGATGACTACAAATTATCCTTCCTATATGTATTATTAACTTGCGCAGAGCAGGTTTGGTTTCTTTGTTTTTAATGGCACATCAACCCTCTTAGGTTATTTAATGCTAAAGCTATCCTTCTAGAAGAACATTAGGGTAACTATTTAACCCATAGCTAGGATAAGGAGATTCATACTGTTCCCAAGAGTATTTGTCCGAAAGTGAACGTAATAGCGTTACTGGAGTTCGAACTCGCTTACTACGATTCTGCAGCCCTATACCTTAACCATTACACCTCGAGGACACCCCAATCAGAAAGAATTCAAGTCATCTGTGTATTGAAAGCCAACCATCAGTGGACAATACCTATTCAACTCCCACCATCCATACCATGAGAGTAAAGGGATCGTCTGTTGCCTAAAGCATTGAGCAAAAGCCATTAGTAGTGACAGCAATGCATATCAAGAAGAAATGAAGATTTTAAGAGAGAAACTTTATTGTAATAACTACTCAGAGAGCATAGCATTGGCTCTGTTGCGGAGCCGGTAAGCATGTCGACCCCGCAAATGAATTAAGTTTAATGCGTGTGAGTAAGTGACAGCCAAAGACAATGAAGGAACAAAGGCGAGGTAACAAATATAACAAATGACAATTTATTGTCAGATCTACAAACGTGTTAAGTCCGTGATGGTCGAATATGGTCTTCAGCTAGAATGGTAACGCTGATAGCTGGTATAGTTGAGACGTAGATGAGCGCTGCTAGATGTTAGTCGCGGGTAGCTGGCGTCGGTTGAGTCGTAGAATGCAGCTGGATGATCATAGTTGAAAGCTGAGGTCGGACGAGTCGTAGAATGCAGCTGGATGATCATCGTAGGAAGCTAGTGTCGGTCGTAGTTGGTAGATCGATATTCCCGGTTATGACGGTATGTTGAGTTAACCGAGGGTGTGTCGATCCGGTTGCTGGCTCGTACAGCGGGTCGTACGTGAGCCAGGTGTTGCAGTGGTAGGACAGTCCGTAACAGCGAGTCGTTACGTGGACTGCGTGAAAGAGGGTCGAGGTCGAGGTCGAGTTCGGTTATGGCAGCTGAGTCGTGTAGTGTCGGGCGAGCTAGTGACTAAGACAGAGCCGTGTCTTAGTGTTACGGACCAAGTAAAAGGTCGGAGACCGTGGATAAGGTTTGCCAGGCCTTAGTATAGATGAGATCGAACGAACGAGTCGAGAGAAGCTAGGGCTTTGTCGTGCCCCCTAGCCGTGCGGACGTAACGAGACAAAGGCTGAGGCTTTGCCGTGTCAAAGCCGTGCGGACGATAGCTATGGCTGGGTCACGCCAAAGCCGTGCGGACGTATCGGACGGGAGCGAAAGCTTTGCCGTGTCAAAGCCGTGCGGACGATATCGGGCGCTAACTAAGGCTTTGTCGTGCCGAAGCAGTACGGACGGTCGGACGATAGCGAAGGCTTTGCCGTGTCAAAGCTGTACGGACATATCGGACGGGAGCTAAGGCTGAGCCGCGCCGAAGCTCTGCACAAACGAGCGGACAAGCCAGGAGGCCGAGGCTAAGATGGGCGTTATCTTAGCGCTGCGCAGATAGTGAAGCGGTAGCTAAAGGCTGAGCCGTGCCATAAGCGCTGCGCAGCTAATCGGACAAGCGGAACCGAGCGAGGGTTAAGACCGGCTGGTCTTAGAATCCGTCTTCGTGTTTGCCTCCGGGCCGTCTTTTTCGGCGAGCCAATTAAGGCTGCCAGAGATGCTCCGACCCGCAGACGTTGACCTCTTATGGGCCTTGAAAGGACCGTTTGTGCATAAATATGTGATGTCAAAGGCGAATGCAGCACGTGACGTAGGATTCGAGCCTTTTGGAGACCGCTAAGAGCGGCTCCTGAGAGCGTCCGAGGACCTCTAGAGTTTTGCCGTCGCAGGAGCCTTTGTTATATGAAAGTGGGGCAACGCCACGCTGCAGAGTTTGTGTAAATAGAAAGTTATAAAAATGGGCGTGAAGATAAATCACTTCTTTAGCGTAGCGTCGGCTATCGAAGATGATTTATTCCATTTTTATAGTGTTGTTTGTGACAGAAATGTTCTGTTAATATAGTTAATTTCAAATTTATCCCTTTTTTTTATCTGAGACGAGAGGTTAAGGTCGTAAAAAGGGGATTCGTCACTTCCGTTCATAACCGGATGTTGTTTTACTAGGACGAGCGAGTAGCCCGATGTGTACGTTAGTGGACAGGTTACGATAGCTCCAAGACAGAGAACAATACCCGAAAACTCATCTCAGTGAGTCAAATGCCCAGCCGAAAAGATTCGAAAGATATATAGTCCATGTGATGTTAATACAATATTCAGGAGAAGCATGACTCTTCAAAAATATCTCTTCAAAGTCAAACTCCTAATAGAATAGAACATGACCAAGAATTGTATGTACTCCATCCGATGCAGTTGTAGTAAAATATATAAAGGCAAGACATGCCGCCCACTAAAAGTAAGGCTACTACAACAACGAAAATCAATATATTGAGGTGAGGTCGAAAAGTCGGGTATAGCTGATCATGTATAGAAAAAAAAGGGAAATCATCTGCACTTATAAGGGAAGTTAAAATAATAGAGAGGGAAGTAGAGTGGAGAATAAAACGTCTTAAAGAAGCAGCGCATATGTTGCGGTATAGTGACCTGTTGAGTAAACCAAGTATAGAGCAAAAACGATACAGGAACTATACATAAAGGAATTGTGATATGAGCTATGGTAAAAAAATAGTACTTAGTAATAGTGAGTTGTATCTCAGATGTTGAAGGATAATTCAAGTTTATAAGTTCCAAAAATTCATTCTGGTTTGTTCAACGGAACATATAGCACAATGGATATAGGGATTTGGTTGAAACATATTTCTAAGTGAAATCATGTCGAAGTTTCAGGTTCAATACCGACAACGGATAAATATCAAGGAATACTTTCTGTGGCTTAACTCTTGTACCCGGCCATCGTTAAAGGAATTTAAACAATCTACGCGCGGGGATTAAACAAAGGGTTCAGTTCGAAGTGTTATGTGGGCTATCGAGTTCGGTCAGAAGAAGGACGCATGGGCTGGAAAGATGAAGACAATTGTCTGAAGATTCTAAGAGATAAAAATGATCAAGCTTGATCACAGAAATTTAGACAAATAAAATACATGTACATCAATTAGGGAGAATTTGTTTGCCCATACATGGAAGACAAACGCAGTTTAATATATATTTACCACTTTTGTTTTTTTTACTTATTGGACCAAAGAGAATTTTTAAAAAAGAGTATAGAATACTGGGCACTTCACCAGTAGCATGGTCTCCGATTGAGAAGAAGGGGAACTCTGAATTCCAACCAACGTAAAAATGAAAGTGTGTCGCATCCTGCCTTGTGAATACGGAAAATGCTTGTTATTAGCCTCCCATGACTACTAAGATGATTAACCATCATCAGAGCTAACATAATCCCTTTTCATTATTTCTTTGAAATCCTTAGTACCCAGTAAACTATTTTGAGGTATCTTATCCATACCATTTTGCAGTGGTGGTCGATACGGGTTAAAAAGATGAAAAAGGACATATCAACTATTGTGGATTTGGCCCAGTCAGCTTGGGCTGTAGACAACACGAAATTCATCTCGGCAGAGGGGTAAGATTCCCCCAACTAGTGTCCTAGATATGACACTAAACAATCTAATGGTGAAGCTTCAATAATGCTGGAGTTTTGGGGAATGCGAAGTACACCTCCATTCCAATTGCTTCCATGTCCATTCTGGTCCAGATTAGTTGCACCTGGTAGGGTCCTATCTATGGGTCAGATAGAACTAAACATTGTACTTACGCTAAACTGAATTGTTTGAAATAGAACTGTTTTTACATTTATCAGTGGGTGAACAAAAAATTGTATTTAGACAAATGACTGCGTGTAAAATAAAAAAACTATATTCTTATGCTAAACTGAATTATTAAAAATAGAACTGTTTTTACATTAAGCTATGTATTCGTATTAGATGTAAAGGAAAACATTTAACCGTGTAAAATGTTTTCACAGGCTTATTTAAAAACATTATTTATATAATACATAAGTATAAAAAGGATTTAGCATTAAATAACCTACAATGGTTGATATGCCATAAGACCAAACCAAACCATTGTAGATTATTTTATACCAAAGCGAGAAGAATACAGCAGTGGTACTATGTAACACATAACAGGGGAGTTAAAGAGAGTTCATATATTTCGTAAGGGTATTAGTCTGACATAGAACGTAATAGTACGAGTTCGAACTTACTACAGTTTCTCAGTTTTACATATTAACCCGTACACCACACGAATTCACCTCTTTATATATATATATATATGTGTGTGTGTGTGTGTGTATATAAAAAGCTATTTACTGTAAATCAGTTGAATTGCCGACACGTTCTTCGATGTTTGAGTTCATTACATTTCAAACTTTGTGGGTTATTTAATACTTTAGCCATCCCTGTAGAGGAACAATGGTGATACTGTTGTATTTTGACCTTCGACCCAGCCCAAAAATGCCACTCCAAGGTGATGCACCGGAAGGAGGTGACACATTCTAATGGCAGTTATGAGAGGAAATCGCGTGGGCGGAAATTGGCTGATGAAAAGGGACGACCTAAAAAATTCCCATGGTACACTCATAGACTGATGCACCGGAAGAGAGTGACCTGTGAACTGCATGAGTGTTATTTCCGCTTGATGACGATTAAATATTCGATTTCAAAGATCGAGTGGGCGATCGTGTGGGTGTTAAATTATTATATAACGCAGTCAAGACGGAAGTCAAGTGACAGTTGAGTTGAGTTCCAGTTCAGTTGCAGTAGAGTTGGAGTCGGAGTAAGACGAGATGTGGTAGGGAAAGCCACACCTGGCCGAAGGGGTCCTCGGGAACCCCGATGGAGTTTGGGGACCAGAGAAGTTGCTGATAAGATGCTGTAAAGACAGCCATCACCCAGCAGAGTGGGCCCAGGGCCTCCGGTTGAGCAGCCCTGAAGAAAGAGAAAGACACAACGTTGACGGTCATAAGAGTGGGGGACAAAATATTACAGTTTCTGTTCGGTCTCCAGCTCCCTCTCATAGTAAAACCCCACACAACCTTTTCGAACCCTTACAAATAAAGTGAGAGGTACATATATTGATAAAGAATCTTCGCTCGTCTTTCTTCTTCATTGTGTTGAATATGATCATGAGAATATAACAATACTTTTAAACAAAAGCTCGGGGGATAAAGGATTTCATAAGCGAACGTAATAGCACAACTTGAGTTCGAAGTTGCTTATATATATATATATATATATATAAACTAGTTCAGGAAGTTATCCAAAAGTTCACGTAGAATCCTCCATCTGTTTCTTGGGTCATTTTGATAATCATTCACATGGCTTAATTGATTCTTTATATCATCTTACAAATAAGAATTTTCTATTTTGGTCTACTTAAAGGAATAGGAGTATCTAGACTTATTCTGAAGATGGTAAAGAACGTTACTAACACGATAGCTGCTGTTAAAACATAATAGCGACATCTTGTTCTGCTTATTAGCAGGATACAGGAATCCCAAGTGTTAATTGGGATAAGAATATTTGTAAGATGACAGGTGGAAATAGGTGTTCGACTTGGCCAGTATCCAAAATTCAGCAAGAATGATTGATAAGGAAGGACTGAAAGTTGTATGATGAAGTGTAAACATTTAATTCAAGTCAAAATCTGGTACAGTTGAATAAATCAACTGATCATTATGAAAAGAGAGAAAAAAAAATGAATGAAATAAAAAAAGTAAAACTTAAAGGAGATACGGGGGATGTCCTCGTGGTGTAATGGTTAAAGCGTTGGACTACAGAATCGTAGTAAGCGAGTTCGTACTCTAGTCGCGCTACTATGTTCACTTTCGGACAAATACCCTTGGGAAAGGTATGAACCCCCTTGTCCTCACAGCTATGGGTTAAATAGTACCTCTACTGTTCTTCTAGGGGAATGACTTTAGCATTGAATAATCTAAAAAGAAAAGAAGAGAGAGAGAGAGATGGATATTCCATTAAACAAAGAAAGCAAACCAACGTAAAGGAGATACATTACAGGTTGATAAAAGAATAAATGAAATGCGAAAGAAAAATCAATGGAAAAGGTGGGATAAAAGGTAAAAAACATGAGAAAGAAATATATAGAATTACAATGAAGAAAACGAGAATGTATAACAAAACTGCATTAAAACAAACGAATAGATTGAAAAAATTGCCAACGTTTTTTTTCAAATGAAAACGAAAGACGTATAAGAATATCAACGATAAAAAGATAAATATGAATGAAGTGGAAAGAGAAAACAAAAGAAATTATTAAAATAAAAGCTAAAGAAAAGAATACTATTAGCAAAAAAGAAGAAAAAAATTTTTTTGGAAAACATTCAGCCAAGAACCATGCAATAGCAAAATAAGGCGAAAGCACATGCACAAACATGATGGTTTAAAATAGAACAAAACAATCGCACCACTTTGTATTGGCTTGGTCCATGTATTCTTTGCGGCTACTGTAGATTATGAGAAAGGGAAGAGATTAAAAAAGCCCGGTAAAATATTAAGCTATTATCTATCGAAGTAGCTGGAGTCTATATTCATTCCAGTTTCTCCGCTGAAATTCGAAGCTGCTAAAATTGCATTCACTACAAATGACGAAAAGTTTTATACTTTGTACAAACTCGATGAACGATCAACAGAGAGAGAGAGAGAGAGAGAGAGAGAGAGAGAGAGAGAGAGAGATAGAGGTCTGAATAAAAAGGTTTAGATTTGCATGCAGAACCTGTTTTCGACTCATCCTACGGCTAACATTTGTTACTGAAGCAAATTAACTCAAAATTATCCTTCGGGGTTTCCTCGCGTGAGTTCAATTCAGATACTCGTTGCTACAATTGTAATGCAGTTTGGCTCACAAACGCAATAGGAAGAACGCAGATTACTTGAGAAGAAATCCAGTCTGTTCCGATAACAACCATAAGTCCTGTCATAGCTTTGAAGACAAGTCCACTAATCAACCGATAAAAAAAGGCTCTGAGAGAAAGCAAATCCATTTTATCACGTAATAAATGAAAATGAGCGTAATTAAAAATAATACACAGCTCCCTATATATATATATATATATATATATATATATATATATATATATATATATATATATATATATATATATATATATATATATATATATATATATAAAGGAGTAGCGTCTATGCTGGTTTGTACGTGCCGACTTTAACTCAGGAAAGAGACGTCATTTAGCATTAAAATCGCGGATACACTTTAATATGTTCATAATAAGAAAAGTACAAAATTTAGGTTTTGATTTTTACTGATTAAATGATATAATCCAATATATATAAAAAAAAAATCGATTTGTAGATCTGTTCATAGTTCTTCATAGATAAATACAAAAAGCTCTCGC
Source organism: Sepioteuthis lessoniana (assembly GCA_963585895.1). Classification (NCBI taxonomy): domain Eukaryota; kingdom Metazoa; phylum Mollusca; class Cephalopoda; order Myopsida; family Loliginidae; genus Sepioteuthis; species Sepioteuthis lessoniana. Next base: position 50,187,906 of record OY757918.1, on the reverse strand, counting down.
AACTTTTCAGTTCTTCTTTAGAAGAATATAAAACACAAATGTTAACGTTGATGATTAAACTTTTTCCTAATTATAAATCGAAGGCCTTGTGCTTAATTGTGAAAGTAACTATTTGCAATAAATATATGTCTAGTTTTCTATCCGTTTATCTATATCAAAATGTGCCGATAGAAACATCGACAGTTTTTGACTCAATACATGCTCGTCTACGTAAATATAAGACCCTCCTATGGTTAAATATCACTCTTAATTTGATGCTTTTTTGAACATTATTGTTAGGTAATTTAGTACTTCAAAAATTCTTAATCTTTTATTTTTTGCTGAGTCGGTTGTGGTGGTAGAATAAACGGGCTGCTTCTCTCCTGAGGGGTAAGTTCCCACTCCCAATGAGTGTCCTGATATGACACAAAACAATCTGCTTGGGAGGTTCCAGTAACGCTAGAGCTTTGTGGAATGCGGACTACCCCTTCATTGCCATCGCTCCTAGCTTAACTCTGGCCCTGAGTGGTATCATCTCATAATGTCCAATCTATGAGTCAAAAAGAAATGAACAGTGTACTTGTGCTTGAAATTGAACTGTTTTGACGTTTAAACTGCGTACTTGATTTAAACTGTGTACTCATTCAAAAATGAATTGCTCGTAATTGAACTGTTTTTGTGTGCTAAACTGAATTGTTTGAAATCGAAGCTTTGACATTTAACTGAGTGTAAACAAAAACTATACTAATAATAAACTGAATTGTTTGAAAAAAATGTTTTAATAAACTGAATCACTTGAAGTAGAAATTTTTTTACAATTAAACTGTACTTATATTAAACTGAATTGTTTGAAATAGAACAGTTTATTTGTATAAAAATGGATTTGGCATTAAATAACCAATAAAGATTGATATGCCATAAAACCCAAACAAACAAAGAAACAAACTTAACTTTTTGGAGGATCAAAGAAAATCATAAAAATGTTTCAAATCTGGGTCACCTTTTTTTAAAATTGTATTTCAAATATAAACAAAAAAAAATTCTAAAATAAAAGAATATTGTAATATGTGATTAATGAGTACAGTATTCGCCACTAGTCCGTGAGACCTGGGTTCAATCATACCAGAGACTCAAAAAATGATTCTCGATGCCGTCTTGCCAAGCACTCAGCATTATAAGGTGAGGGTCAAGGGTAAAGTGAAGCAATCCTGGGAATTGAATAGCACCCTCCCCTACACCTCCGTGTAGTAGCTATTGAAAATGAGTCTTCAGTTCACCATCGACTTAGGTTGCCAACTTTAATTTACTTACTTAGATTCTTTTATCATTAAATTTTTAGAGGCAAAATAAAGATACGAATTGAAACTTTGATGTTTATTCGAAAATTAACAAACTAAAAAATTGTTGTCTCTAAGTGTAAAAAAAAAATGAAAATTTCTTGGAATCTAAAAAATTAAAATCCTAAGCATTTAAAAAAATCTTTCACCTGTATAATTTTAGACAATTTTATGAATTAATTTCAATGTAAACTAAAAAAGAATAAAAAAGAAAAAAAATAATAAAATGAAATAATACTTTTCATTTACTTTAATAGGTGAAAGGTTCTAACTACAAATGAGGATACTCTTTTTTGCTTAGCTTACTCCTCTTTTCCAACTTTCTAACTCACTAACTTGAGTTCTTAAAATCTTCTTAGTGATGTAATGGACGGGCTACTTCTGCCTGTAAATATATAGAGTGACATATATACCATTAATATATCGTTCCTCTCTCCACACACACACACACACACACACACACACACACACACACACACACACACACATATATATGTAGTGACATAAATACAATTAATACATTTTTCTTTCCCCCCCACACACATAAATACATACATATATATATATATATATATATGTGTGTGTGTGTGTGTGTGTGTGTGTGTTAGACTAGATAAGACCAACACTTTATGTCTGTCAATTCTATCTTTGATCTGTTCAAGTCTTAGAATTAATCGTTTGATTTTTGGATGGAATAGATTTAGGAGGGCGCCGTATTTTTCACAAGTAAACGACGAGTCATATTCATTTTATTAAGAAGAGTACGTAAAGGGAGCAGAAGAGGAACTTATCTCGTTGGGTTTTTCTTTTCGTTATTTGTTCCCCAAAAGATGGCTCCAGTCAGTGTCGAAATTACTTGGGAAAAATATGGCACCTTTTTAAATCCATTCCATTAAAAAGTCAAATTAATATATATATATATATATATATATATATATATATATATATATATATATATGGTGGATATTCTGATCATTCATATACACATCATGTAAATTTAAATAATATTTATGTTTCATTTGGTTTCATTGTTTAAAGGCAGATCAATGTTCGTGGGCTATTTAATGACAAATCGTTCATTGTAGAAGAACAGTAGTGATAACATTTAACCAACAGTTGGGGGATAAGGGGATTCATACCTTTCCCATGGCTATTAGTCCGAAAGAGAATGTTATAGCCTGACTGGAGGTCGAACTTGCTTAATACGATGTTGCAGTTTTGCATATTAACCTCTATGCCACAGGAATTCCTTTCTAATATATATATATATATATATATATATATATATATATATATATATATATATATATATATATTACAAACCCTCTCGCACGAGAGGAAGCGACAAAAGATCATTTTTTAAGTGGAGCTCAACAGTTTTTAATACAGAGTTTTCTTTCTCCTAAACTGGTTGCTATACCAAGTTTGAATAGTCAAGCCTGCCCTACTATATGCCCATAGCTCGAGGGAGAATTGTAGATTTCATACCTTTCTCAAGTGTATAAGCACTATGTGAAACGCAAACGGCCTCGTCCAGGATTTGACAACGATTCGAAGTGCCCATTTCTTACTTACAGGATTATCAAAAATATCGACCGATTCTCAAATTCTTATCGTCTATTTTTTAAGAATATTTTTTTTTTATTATGAAAAGGCAGTATATAACATCGAGCTTTATTTATAACTCTATAAGGGCAGCAGCATTCACTCTTAGTTTCTGGAACCTCCACTCCATTCCCAGAAACTACATCAACTGATTCTACTGGAAAGACTCGTTGGATGGAAAACAACTTGCATTCTTCCTTGATGTTCTTTCAAAGTCGTTGGTTTGATTGACTAGACTTTCTCCTTTAACCAACCCAAGATAAATAAAAAATCGCAGGGTGTTATGTCAGTTCTTCTTCCTTGGAAAGTAAGTGTGAAGAGGAGTGAATAATTCCTGAGAATAATTTACTTTTACAGAATGAATCATAAGCTCTAACTAAAGTACATGAAGGGAACACACACAAATACACACACACACACACACACACACACACACACATATATATATATATATATATATATATATATATATATATATATATATATATATATATATATATATATATATATATATATATATATATATATATTAACAAGATTTTTTTACTATTTACATGAGGGAGACCTCGTGGTGTAACGGTTAATGTACTAGACTGCGAAATCTTAATTAGACGTTCTCTTTCAGACTAATACTGTTGGGAAAGGTATGAACCCCCTTATTCCCCAAGCTATAGGTTATATAGCATCACCAGCATTCTTTTGGAAGGCTTTGGCATTAAATAATCCAAGTAGATTGATATGCCATGAAACTAAACCAAACCTACTTTAATATATTCCTTGTTCAGGCGCCTTGGGGGTGAAATTGTTAACAAGCTAGACTAGTAAACCTAAACGAGTGAGTTCTAGTCTCTTTGAGCGCCTCTTTCATTCGGCCGTGTGCCATATCTAAACAAAAAGCTTAGTAAATTACACTCCCCTTATCGAGTTATGGTTGGTTGGTTGGGTTTCACGGCGTATCAACCTTTGTAGGCTATTTAACGCCAAATCCATTTTTATGTAAATAATCAGTTCTATTTCAAACAATTCAGTTTAGCATGAGTACACAGTTTAATTGTCCAAAACATTTCTATTTCAAACAATTCAGTTTATTCAAACAGTTCTAATTCAGTTAATTCAGTTTAGCGTAAGTACATATTTTGTTTACACCGTTAAATGTCAAAACAGTTCTATATATAACAATTAAGTTTAGTGTAAGTGCAGTTTTGATGTCAAAAACTGTTCAATTTCAAACAATTCAGGTTGGCATTAGCACGCAGTTTAAATGTAAATACAGTTTAATAGTGAAAAACATTTCTATTTCAAGCTATTCAGTTTAATCAAGCAGTTCTAATACAGCTAATTCAGTTTAGTATAAGTACAGATTTTGTCTACACACAGTTAAATGTAAAAATAAGTTCTAATTTAAGCTATTCAATTTTGTGTAAATACAGTTTCAATATCAAAAAAACAGTTCCATCTTAAATATTTCAGTTTAGCATAAGCACGCAGTTTAAATGTAAGAAGAGTTTAATTGTCAAAAACATTTCTATTTCATGCTATTCCGTTTAGTCAAACAATTCAGTTTAGCGTAAGTATGCCGTTAGTTCTATTTAACCCATAAATAGGGCCCTATCAGGTGCTACCACGCCGGGACAGAGTGGACCTGGGAGCGATGACAATGAAGGGGTGCTCCGTTTTCCCCAAAGCCTCAGCATTACTGGAACCTCATCATCAAATTGTTTTGTGTCATATGCAAGACACTCATTGGGGGTTCTTACCCCTCTGCAGAGGTGCAGTCAGTGTATTCTACAGCCCTAGCCGACAGGGTAACTATCAGCCATTAGTTAAATAGTATCACTGCTATTATTTTTGGAAAATGGTTTTGGCATATGATGACTAGCAGAGGTTGATATGCCATTAAACAGAGAAACCTACTTAAATATATTGCTTGTTTGTCGTATATTAGCCCAGACGAGCATGTATTGAGTTAAAAACTGTATTGTCTCAATCGACACATTTTGATATTGAAAAATTGATAGAAAACCAGACATATATTAATTAAAAATAGTTACTTTCACAATTAAGCATAAGGCCCTCGATTTATAATTAGAAGAAAGTTTAATCATCTACGTTAACATTTATGTCACTTGTTGAAGGTCTACCTGAAGAGATATTTTGGCCCAGGAAGAGCACAAATTAAATGATGTAAAATATTGAGTAATATATGAATTCATAACAACACACATACATACATACATACATACATGTTAGCATTTGTGGAAAAGAAAAAGTGGATAAAGCTGCAAAAACATCTCTACAAAGTAAGAAAACATACACCAAACTTCCATTCACGGATTTGAAACCAACAATAAAATTCATACTGATTCTCAGACCAAGTCCTCTGTGAGATAGAAAAAGAAAACCCTCATCGAAGCCTTTTTATTGTGTAACTATTTATCCATTGCAGACTAATGTACATATGAGAGTCCGGATTTACTTGTATGTATTTACAAATGGAAATAAAAAAATATGCTGTGTAATTCTAACTTCCAATCACTGAATGGTTCGATCCACATAGTCAGCCTCATGTTGACATTTAAAGCAGCTTAACCTTTTTTATAATATGAGAATTTCGTCCTTCCGAAAGGAGAGGAATACACTCTTATTACTAGCATAATAGCCAAAAAACACTGAGAAACAGTCAACGAGATTTTATCCATGAAGCTTTGATGATAATTTCAACCCACCGTAGCTCAATATATACTGGACATTTAGGAGAACTAAACGAATTATTGGTATTGATTTATTTGTATCGAGCAATTTTTTGTATAATACTATTCAAAATGACCCTATCAGGGTAACCATCAGAAATAAATATCCCAGAAATTTTCAAAAGCGACATCTCCAACTTACACTAGGAACAAATCATCAGTGCTCGGTGAGTATGGTCTTTTATTAGATTACTTTTACTAATTTTGAAAGCATAAAAGTGCCAACTCAAATATAATCCCGTGCAAGTGGGTTTTCTTTATTGGCTAATAACAAAAAATAAGTACTCCTTTTAAGATCCCAAAAAGCAGCATATTATGATTTTTCCACTCCATAGTAAATTCCGATGCTAAATGGAAAGTATTTACTTGACAGAAATTAACTTGTGACATGAAAAAGGCAAACTTATCGTCAGGAACATATTCAATAAATAATTTTTCCTGAAAGCTAACAAAAGATTTGGCCAAAATGGGACTTAAAGACCTCTACATAGTGGCCCCAATTATTTGTTGGAAGATTTTTTTTTTATTAAAACGCCAAAAAAAAACTTAATAATTCCATTAGATAATTCCATTAAGTCCGTAAAATATTTTCCGGAAAAATGGAAGGATCTAAATCAAGGGCTTTGATGAAGCATGTCAGTACAAATAATAAGTTTCGTTAAGAGGCAAAGTTGTGAATAAACTGGAAATTTAAAATGAGCACAAATACTCTATATCAGAGGTGCATTTAAATCAAAGGACTGGTGCAGTAATTTAAAAGAAATCTGTGATGCAATAATAAAAATACATTTTAAGGACGGGATAGAAGATCTCATCTGGCCATTTTCCCAGCCCATACGCAGAAAAATGATTTTAAGGAGACTTTGAAAAATTAAATCCTAAATTATAACTTACTCAAAAAGTCCAAATTGTTAGAGTGCTGTCTGCTTACACAGGTTTGGTTGCTATATAATGATCGCGACAGCTCCGAGAGATTAAGGGGATTCTTTGATAGAGCCTTTTACAAGACAGAGAAACACTCATTTGAACATTAATCTCTACAAACCCCTTTTAATAAGTAAATATTCGCTGATTGCAGATTCCTATGTATGTGGGTGCCCGATGTTTGTAAGCACATAATTCCATAAATAACCTTCGGTGTTGACCTTAACTTTTTCACAAGACCAACCGATGTCTTTGTTTGAAATGCAAACTTTCTTGAACTGCTTTGAGATTCACAAACGTTAATATTTGGATTTCCTCGTGAAAATTTGAAGGATCGAAATCTAAAATAATTTTTAAAACACCTTTTCTCTCTTCGATTGTAAAAAATACATTTTTTAACGAATTAGAATCATAGATACATTTTCAACTTTTCAAGATTAATTTCGAGCCTACCTATACCTGATTAATAAAATGATGAAAGAGACAGATATTTAGTAAATCATAGGTCCTTTTCTATTTCTACACAAATTTCCTCTTTATTTCTTTTGAGTGAAAATCTAACATGCTGTTCCTTCAAGTATATATCTAATTTCAACAGCACTTAATTATCTTAAAGAGCGAATATAATTTGCTTACTTAGACGTGCTTCAGATAAGACGTCTGAGGATGTAGAATATACATAAAGCTACTCTGCAGAAGGGTAAGAACCCTGGCAACGTGTGTCCTGGATATGAATCTATACAGCCTAATGGTGAGGCTCCAGTAATGCTGGAGCTTTGGGGAATGCGGAGTGCCCCTTCATTGCTATCGCTTCAAGGCCCACTCTTACCTGGAGTAGTAGGACTTGATGGTGTCCTATGTATGGGTCATATAGAACTGTTTGACATTTAAAAAAAAAATTAAGTTAATGATTTATTCTAAATTGAATCGTTTGAAATAAAAGTATTTGATCATTTAACTGTGCGTAAACAATTGACTGATGAATAATTGAATTGTGCAAGCAAATGATAAATATTTAAGAGAATAATTAGTATGAGATAGCAATTACTGAAATCATTTAACTATGTAAAAACAATAGGAATACTAGTGAGCAACTTTTCTTTCGAGTGATTCAAATGCTTGTTAGTATCTCTAATATTGTCTTTTCTTACAGGAAAAGACTGCAACTTTTGTTTTTCAGCAAATTTTAGCTCAAGTTGAAGAAATGAAAATTTTCTAGATAAAGTAAATATGGATCAAAATCCGACAGTATGAAGAAAAACATAATCATATTTACCCACCCCTCCGCTCGGACAGGATATGACACAAGGTCAGTTTTTTAAAGCGGAGTTTAACAGGTTTAAATTTAGAGTTTTCCTTCTCCTAGACTAGTTGCCTCACCAAGGCTGAAGAACCTAGTCTGCCCTACTATTTACCCATAGCTAGAAGGAGAATAATTGGATTCATAACTTTCCCAATGGTATTAGTGCTATGTGAAATGCTATCAGTCTCGTTCGTGATTTTAAAAAAAGACATAATCCAAATAGGTGAATTTATTATGAATTAAAGTCGACGTTGAACACTTTGATTTCAGTGACCATCATTAGGATTCGGATATCAGAATAGTTCATAAATGGATGCTTGTTAAGATAACAGGAGCAAATGAAAAGTATACAACAAAACATGCAAATGTGCACATTACTTTCATAATTCAAAAGTGTTAAGAACGTGTCTGACACGCGTATATACATTTGAAAATGTTGGATTTCCTAAAGAAACGAGACAAATCCTCCCGTTTAGTTAAGAAATACGCAAAGGCAAGTAAGTTTTCATATATACAGATCGTTTTGAAGTCATTCATGTTAGATGTCGTGTAAGAATGTATTTGGTATTTGTTTTTCCGTGTGTCTGTGTGTGTATGTGTGTGTGTGTGTGTGAATGTGTGTGTTGGTGTCCGAAAAGTCAGCTTCAAATATATACTAGTTACAAATTTTAATACCGTAAAATAAAAAAATTCTACGTATGCAATCAACCAACTTATGCTATGGAGTTACTATCCAGATTGATCCATGTGAAACAGCTGCATAAATATCCTACTTGAATAGGGGCGTCCCGGTAGTGTAATTAGTAAATTGTTGGAGCGCGGCCTCGCAGTAAGAAAGTTCGGGCTATTACAGTCACTTTCGGTCTAATACCCTTCAGAAAGTTATGAAACTCCTTATCCTCCCACCAGGTTTTGTTAAATTTTATCACTGTTGTTCATCAACAAGGATGGTTTTGGCATTAGATAATCCGCGAAATTTGATATGTCATTAAACAATGAAATTAAACCGCTTCAGAGAATATTTCGACAATTCGACTGATTTTCAGTAAACAGCGTTAGGATCAACAACGGAAGATAATTTCGCTAGTTGAAACTTAACGATGATAAATGGCTTAAACTTAATGATATGGCTGGGGAAATGGACTCTTTCGAAGTTTGTGGTCCCAGAGAATTTGGGATATTTTAAAGATTTATCGCATCAGTTTTCTTGGCAGAACAGTTTAACACACGCACAATAATGCGCATTAACATGTCAACCAACCCATGAGATTTGTTCTGGCTGAGTGTTGAATTGACTCTTATTCTTCTCCAAGGTCAGTTGAGCTTCCAAGACCATAAAATCCCGTCTACCCCAACGTTTTACTCAAAATCTGGCGGCGATGGGATGGATTGAAATTTTTGATAAGGAACTTAGTTTGAAGTAAACGAAACAGCTTTGGTCAGAATATAAACGTCCTTTGCTGTTTTCAATAATTTTGACGCCACCGACAAATCCATACATACGCTCCTATATATATATATATATATATATATATATATATATATATATATATATATAAGCAAATCGGTCCAGGAGAAGTAAAGAGGAGTGTTATTCAAGGAATATTCTAAGTAATCAACTTAATCAAAAAGTTTGGCTGGTTCTACACGGACTTTTGTGTAAATAAATCGCCTGCGTAGTTCTCTAATTCTATTTTTACATATATATTAAAAATATTATTTGTAAACACTTTTCTAGAAACATTTTTTTCTGAGCCTGAGATCATTTCAATATTTTTAAGTATTGTTATCTGGTATTCTATTCAGTATTAATCATTTGTTAGCACACAGTGAAATTGTTACCAGATTTACTACTAAACACGAATTATTCCCTTCAAAATAACTCATTTGTTTGCACACGGTTAAATGGTTCCAAGTATTGCTATTTATCACTAACAATTCAACTAAACATATTTCATTTGTTTACATACAGTTAAATGATCAAGCAGTTCTATTTCTAACAATTCGATTTAGCATAAGCACTCAGTTAGAATGTCAAGCAGTTCTATTTGACCCATAGATAGATCCTTATCAGATGCTACCACTCCGGACTAGATGGACCTGAAGCGATAGCATTGAATGAGTACTCCGCATTTCCCAAAGCTCCAGCATTACTAGAGCCTCATAACAAATGGTTTAATATCATATCCATGACACTCGTCGGGGAAGTCTTACTCCTCTGTATAGATGCAGTTGGTATATTCTGCAGCCCCAGCCGAATGGGAAAGATGACTCTGGGTCCAGAAATAGTTTCGTGGACAAAATCATTCATATATATATATATATATATATATATATATATATATATATATATATATATATATTTGAATTGCATAGACACAGAATCCAACAGACTAAGTGTGCTCCCTCCCTCCCTCATTCTCTGTTTACATATATATATATATGCATGCGCGCGCGCGTGTGTGTGTGTGTATGTGTGTGTGAGCGTGTGTGTGCGCGTGTGTATGTGTGTGAGTTTACGTATGTATATTGAGTCCAGCACAGTCCTTAGAAAATTTGGTTCCTTCACTTGAATGTTAAATCCGATAAGTAGAAAAATATATTGAAAGGGGTAATAAACTTAAATTGTCTCTTATATGTAAATAAAACATGTCTTCATGAATAAAAAAAAAATGTACTTTAATCGATTGATTTGACTGAGAAACAATTTACGTATACATATAAGTTCAATAGAAATGATAATACAACCCATTGAACGTATTTCGTTTATACATATAATATATATATATTCGTGTGTCTGTGTGTTTATGAAATGTGATGAATAATAGACAATTAAGTGGATTTTATTTTAGCTCTGGGGATAGGTACATAGCAAAACTTTTTAATGTCTCCACGTTCCGCGTCCAGGAAGTAAGTCCTTAAATACTTATCAATATAGATAATTAAAGAATGAAGAATAAAGATCAGTACCAAATAGAATAAAGAAAAAAAAAACATTAAAAAAAAAAAAACAACAACAGCTAAAAACCGTTGCACGAGATCATAATTCCAGCTGATATTTCTACTTAAGAATGCCCCGAAAAAAATCCAAAAATTATTCTCTGAGCATTTTTGGATTAGTTAGATTCTTTGGAAGAAGTTTATGCAATTCTTCTCAATGACATTTTAAAGTAAGTACCAATGTTATTGAAGTCATTCTTCGTTGCATATTTTGTGCAGCATCTATTTTTAAAACAATTTTAAAAAAAAGAAATGAAGAATCATTATATGCTCCGGGTTATGCGCAAATGTCGAAACTAGTAAGTACAAATGCAAAATATTCATTTCTTCTACTTACTTACTTATATATATATATATATATATATATATAGTAAAGTAAAGTTAGCGACCATAGTCGAGGGTGACCCGAAGGCTCCCTTTTCGATAGCTACTACACCAAGGTGTAGGGGAGGGCGCCACTCCATTCCCAGGACTGCTCCACTTTACCCTTGAACCGTACCTTATAATGCTGAGTGTTAAGCAAGGTGGTATCAAGTTCCATTTTTAAAGTCTTTGGTATGACTCGACCTGAGATTGAACCCAGGTCTCCCGGGCCATTGGCGAACACTCTAACCGCTGGGCAAATGTCCTGGTCATATATATATATATATATATATATATATATATATATATATATAATTGAGTTTATATATTTAATGCCATGGAAGTTTGTCTGCGACCTTAGGTCTCATGAAGTTTTACAACCAACAATCATTAGGCAAATAAAGAAAGAAAATGAAGAAATCGAAGAAATCGAAAAATACAGTCAAAAACCGCTAGAATTGTATACAAATCTTTATGCGTGCTTGTGAGTATGTATCTTCACACACACACATATAGTAAAAACCACTTATACGTCCACACACAATAATACGCAACTATAACACCCCATACACACTTTCAACTTCATGAAACCTCAGGTTGCTGACAAACTTCCATTGTATTAAATATATAAAATCTATTATACATTTATAAATTATTATAAAATAGTTCTATCACAGATATGAGGCACTCTCCAAATTATGTCGCACTTGGTTCGCCACAAACCCACAAAGGGAATTAGTGACAACCAACACTATTACAATATATATATATATATATATATAAGCTAAGAAATTTTTAAATACAAAAATGTATATGAAGGCTTAGAAATTTTTGAATAACTCTGATATATATATATATATATATATATATATATATATATATATATATATATATATATTGTCTATATTTAGTAAGTTCACCTAGTTTCATTGCTTCATTCTTTCTGAGCATCTAAAAATAGGCTTAGAACTTTTTGAATGACCCTGGTACATATATATATATATATATATATATATATATATATATATATATATATATATATATATATATATTCGTCCCAGTGTCATGGAACTAGGTGAACTTATTAAATATAGACAATTTTAAAGCAGTGAAAACAAGAAACAAATGTAACCATGGCCTATGGCCAAGATAGACAACAAAAAGCATATGACATGATTTAACAAATGTTATATTTCGGTCGGTCGATCAACATTGAAGCAGTAAATACTCAGTTGGACTCTGATATTTTCGTAAGTAAGTTCAATATACAGTCAGACTACAACATTCAATATCGATCTAATACCCTTGGGAAATTTGCATCAGATAGCTTACGAAGGCTGATATACCATTAAACACAGAAACCAAATCAAGCCAAACCACCGAAATACTCTCTGTTTGAAGAAAATTAATCAGAAGGGAAGTCGCCAGCATTGAAGATTTCGTAGATACAACAATCTAGCCAGTCAAAGAAAATATAAAACACAAAGAAAAGTGGATTACAGCGGCCAGCAACAGTAATATCAACGGAAATAACTTAATGACACACTGATAATTAACAATAATAAAATCTCTAAAACAAAACTGTGAAGAAAAGCAACTGTTAGAATAATTGAAGCAACAAAGTAAATTGCACAAAGAATAACCTTGATGTAAATCATATAATAAGCGATTGCAGTAAACTGATTAAAAAAGAATACAAGACTAAGTAGGTCTGTGTGGGAAAGGTTATCCACTGGGAATTGTGCAAGAAATCAAAATTTGACCAAGCTGACAAACCAGAGTCTGTCCTAGAAAATGAAACATAAAATCATCTGGGATTTTAAGATAGAAACGTATAACCTAATCTTAGCCCGAATTCTAGACTGAGTTTTAATTAGGAAGAAGAAATACACTTTTCAACTTGTGGATTTTTCCCTTCCAGCGTATAATAACATGGGAATAGAGCAAAGCGAAAAACTTGATAAATTTCTGGATTTTGCCAGATATCTGCAAAATTTGTGGAACATGATGCTGACGGTTTTACCAATCGTTGTTAGAGCATTCGGAACAATTTCTAAGAGTTTTGAAAAGTGATTGGCTGAACTGGGGATCTGAGGAAGGTGATAGAACTGTTAACATTATCCGGGATACTTAAAATAGTTCTGGAGGTTTGAGGGAACACAGACTTAAGTAAAAAACAAACTATTTACTAGTGTTGGGAAAAACTCCCAAGGGTTAAAATAATTACAATAATGATAATGATTGCTGTAGTAGGAATTTAGAATTCAAACTGGGATAGCACAGTCTGCTGGGGCAATAGAATATACCGAGTGCATCCATGTAGAGAGGTAAGCCCCCTGCCAACGAGTGTCCCGCACACCACACAAAAAAATCTGATGGTGTAACTCCGGTACAGGAGCTTTGGATAATTTGGAGTACTCTTTCATTGTAATGACCACCTGGTCCACTCTGACCCGGAGTGGTAGCACCTGATTTGGTCCTATCTATGAGTCAAATCGAACTGTTTGACAATAATATCTGAACAAACGAATGACTTATACTGAATTGAGTTGTTAGAAATAGAACTGTTAGACATTTAACTGAGAGTAAACAAATCACTGATGTTTGAGTTGTCAGTGATACATAGCTAAACTTTGAACAATTTAACTGTTTACAGACTAAATGTGCAAACAAATAACCGATGTTAAATTATGACTGTTATATAGCAGTACCCGAAACTATTTAACTGTTGGCAAAAAAATTAGCTCAGACTCGTTTAAAAAATGTTATCTCCCAAATATATTTACAAATCATATATATTTAATATATATGTATAAAAAAGATCTGGCTTTTAATAACCTACAATATTTGATATGCCATAAAACCCAACCTAACCAATCAAACTGAGAATTATTTTCCTTAGCTTTTTGATAATGAAAACAGTTGATTTTTAGACGTAACATAAACGTATAAAGTTTAAATATATTGAAGAAAATTATAAATATTGTATAATAATAATCATACAATCATTATAAACAATATATTTCGAAACTCTGATTTTGGTTAGAGATTAAATCTCTTGCATACAACGCTCCTTACAACACCGGTTGGAAACTCCAGCCTCTGTTACCATAGCAATATCTGGGTGTAAACGAACATACGCTTAAACGAATTCTCTTTGTTCATCCTATGACCTGGAAGCAAGGATTTGTCTTCGTCTTTCAAGCACGTTCATCGCCAATGTATCGCATGGTGCATAAAACATGACATTGCAAATGAACACACAGGAGACAGTGATGCAAGAATACTTTCGGACATATATAAATTATTTATAATTCCACGCAAGGAAAGAATGAAAAACATACTACTACTACTACTACTACTACTACTAATAATAATAATAATAATTATAATGATAATAATATTAATAATAATAAATAGCACGAGTAGATGATATTGAGATAGAGATGAAATAGCTCATCAGATAATAAGCGATTGCGGGAAACAAATTCAAAAGGAGTACACGTTAAGACAGGAGTGAGCGGGAAACGTGATTCACTGGGAATTGTGCAAAAGATTAAAATTTGACAACACTACAGCATGGAATTTGCACAAACCAGAGTCTGTCCAGGAAAATGAGACGCATAAAATTATTTCGGATTTTGGGTTACAAACGAATCCCTTAATTCAAGCCAGAAGACCGGGCCAAGAATTAATTATCAAGAAAAAAAGCAATTTGTTATCCGTTGAATTTTGCAGTTTCAATGGAGCTCAGGCTGAAAATGAAATGAAGTGAAACGATACACAAATACGTGGATCTTGCTAGATAGCTGAAAAAGTTTTGTAACGTGAAGGTAATGGTGTTACTAATGATAGTTGGTTTGCCAAGAACAATTCCCAAGGGATTGAAAGAGGAAGAAACAAGACCATATAAATCACAGCATTGTTAAGATCCCCTTGGATAATCAGAAGAGTCCTGAAAACCTGAGGAGATTTGCTGTCACTCAGGCACAAGTGAAAAACCACGAATTAAAGTTGGTATGAAATACTTGCAAGAATAATAGAATCTGTTGGTGTCCCATTTGGCAATAAAAATAGAAAGCAGCATACTATAAAATACAGAATAAAACTAAATTATCTTGTATGAGTGGTCATGCGAATAAACAACGGCCTCACCCCTCATCAAGGTTCTAGGATCAGGTCGAAAAACTAAGTACCGGTATGAAATTTTCAGACAATCCTGTCGGCTCGGGCTGTTGAATACGCCAACTGCATCTACGTAGAGGGGGAAGAAGCCTCTCCTCAACGTGTGTCCTACATACGACAGTAAACAATCTGATGATAAGGTGTCATTTCTGGAAGTTGTAGGCATGTGAAGTACTCTTTTATTGGTATATTTTCAGGTTCACTCTAAATGGAGGGGTTGTATATGTGAGGGTCACAACTATTGGACAATTCGAACTATTTACTAATTTACTATACCTAAAAACATCTATATGCGCGCAAAAAAATGATTAATGTTAAATTGAATTATTGATATTTCATAATAATTCTTGAAAACACTCCTTAGTGAGCAAACGAATCAATAATGTTGAATAGAATTATTAGATAGTTAGATACAATTAGATAGTTACAAACTATTAGAATTATTAGATAGTTAGATAATATTAGATTGCAATACTTGAAATCATTTAGTGTCGTAGGTATATCATTATAATACCTCTGATGGTGAGTTAGGGGAATGTGGACACCCTGACCATGGCAGTTGCCTTTAGGTACGCTATGGCTAGGAGTTGTGGTACCTGCTGTGTTCCCATTTGTGGGTCAGGTAGAACTGCTCAATGTTTACTAGGGATTGTAATTGGCATTAAATAGCAATTCTGAAACCTTGAAACAGTGTGCAAATTTTAGTATGAAATTAGATAGGTATTGCTGATAGGTGAAATTGCTAATGTTGAGATTCAGAGATTGGAACCATTTAACCGTGTGCAACCAAATCGATAACATAAAATGGAATTATTTGTGTTAAATAACAATGCTTGCGATAATTCAACAGTGTACGAGTACAAGATCAATATAAAATGGAATTGTTAAAATTGGAAAGTGGTACTTGAAACTAATTGGTTGTATGTAAAAAATGACCTTGGGTTCGTTTGGGAACGAATGATGTTGCCTGCGAAATATTTATCTTATATATATATACTGCCAGTCAAAAGTATTTGGCCACCCAAAAAAAGTTTATTAAAATTAAATCGAATGTCTATCCTGTTTATACAGCTGGAACATCCTGTCCCAGACATAACTTATTGACACCTCCGTCAAAGGTCAATATACAACATTTTTTTTAGATTTGAGGAGTTTCAAGTGCCCATTTTATTGCCATTACTCCCAAATCCACTCTGATCTGGAATGATAGTACATGTTAAGGTCCCATCATTGGTCAAATATGTTTAAAATTATTCGTATTCGATTGAATTGTGTGAAAAAACTCTTAAGAAATAACTATACAGCATATGCAAATATGAAGAACAATAAACGCGATTTTCTAACCTCTTAGCATAAATCAACCCTAAATCGGTTGACATGCCGTTAAAGGCAATCAGTTTATCAAATCTTGGACAATCTTTGAGACCACCACGATGTTACTGAAAGTACGGAAAATATTGAAGAAAATGGGGAAATATCGTGTCGGAAGTATAATTTACCATAACGAAGAAAGAGAAAAAAATTACCAGTGAAGCAATAACGAAAATACTGAACAAACGGAAAACGAAAATGTGTATTTTTCGAAAAGAATGAAGTCATTAACAATAAAATGAAAAATTATATATTCAGAGAACACGCTATTAAGTAAACAGTACTGATATGAAAGTTAATTGACATTTACTGTAGGTTTTGCTTAGATATCACACTCAGGATTTTAGGTTGCTACAGAACCTGCTGGTGCTAACGTAGTCACCCATCTAAATATTGCAAAGGCTTCGATGATCTGACGGAAACCGGTGCTTTCAGTATTAATTTATAGATGTTATTTACTCAGCTTTGCTTAGTTGCGTACTGTACCTGCTGTTACTTAAGTATGAAACTAAAGATGTAAAGAAAGCGTGACGAGAAGAAAGTTAAATTCTCATTTTTTGAATGTCAGCGTAAAAGGAAGTGGAAGGAAGAAAGCAGGAGAAGGAAAAAGAAAAAGTTGTAGAGTGTGTATATTTGTTTGTTTGTTTGTTTGTGTGTGTGTGTGTGTGTGTGTGTGTGTGTGTGTGTGTGTGTGTGTGACAGAGAGAGAGAGACAGAGAGACAGAAAGACAAATAGCTAAAAGTTTTGAGGAATGTGAAGAGCGAATGAGATAGAGAGAGAGAGAAAGAAAGAGAAAGAGAGAGATGGAAAGAGAGAAGGAGAGGGTGAAAAAACGGTAAAGAAAAAATGAGAAATTGAGGCAAAGTGAGAGAGAGAGAGAGAAAGAGAGACAAGGAGACAGAGATGTGAAGAGAGAGAGAGAGAGAGAGAGAGAGAGAGAGAGAGAGAGAGAGGTAAATAGCTAAAAGAGTTGAGCAGTGAGAAGACGAAAAACATAGAAAGATTAATAGATAGGGGAAAAGAGAAAGAGGAAATAACGGCAAAGAAAGAATTAGAAAGAGCAATGAGAGAGAGATGTAAAAGAAGAGAGAGAGACAGACAGACAGAGGCAGAGAGAGAGAGAGAGGGGGGAAAGAAAAGACGGAACTGTACACAAAATAACGGAATAAAAAAAACAGAAACATAAATCGTGAAAGTTATGATGCAAGAATCTTGAGGAGTAATTTCAAGAATTAAATGCATTTGAAGGAGTGAGGCAGAGAGAGAGAGAGAGAGAAAGAGAGAGAGAGAGAGAGAGAGAGAGACAGACAGACAGACAGACCGACCGACAGACAGATAAAAAACAGGAATGAAAATGAAGTGACGAGAGAAGCAGAGAGATATGCAAAGAGAAAAGGAGAAAGAGAAAGAAAAGTAAAGAGAGAGAGAGAGAGAGAGAGAGAGGAGATATGTAAAGAGAGAAGAAGAAAGAGAAAAGTACAGGGAGAGTGAGAGATAAATGTAAAGAGAGAAAGCGAGCAGAGAGAGAAACATTTTAGAACTAACAAACAAATGAAAGGAATACATAATTATTAACAGTTCGGCCAGATCTGTAACGATAATTTTGCGACTGAAATTTCAGAAATTTTATCAGCCGTCAGTCAAGTTGAGAAAACAGCGAAAAATTTCGTCTATTTTACATCATTTTACAAATTTTGG
>OY757918.1:50104390-50164390 GCA_963585895.1 Sepioteuthis lessoniana | reverse complement strand
GCTGAGGTGAAGTGGGAATAAAAAGAATATGTGAAACGTAACTCATCACCCAGGCACTTTTGCGACACGATAGTAAGTGATCTGCATAAAAGAACATTTATTTTCAAGATGCACCGGAAAAAAATGATAGACCGACAATACGTCTACATTCCGACCTTCCTCAAATAATTCCCCTATCTCAACAATTACTTAACTACACACCTCGATGTGTGAACTGTGGATGACAGGAAAAGTGGGGAATAATATCGATACATTAAAAAACAAAATATGTAATTAAAAGGAAGAGGGTGAGAAAATGAACAATTGCCCTTTCCACCCCACTGATTTTCGCACTCTATGGAATACATTACCTCTCTGCCCAAACTATCGACATACATAGAGGTGCCAGCCCTGCACCATTGGTAAAAAGGAGAATGCTATTTGTATATCCATTATGAAAGAGAGAAAAAGAAGGAAAGAAAAACCTACATCATATCTACATTCTAAACTTCCCCACCGAGAAATTGAGTACATCATAATGTTAAAATGAAAATTGGGCTATCCAACAATAAAGAACCTCAGGTGACCAAAAGAGGATGTAACTTTACAAAAAAAAAACCCCAAAAACATGGTGTATCAGTTATTGTCATTGGAAATAGATAGATACTCAACAAATCAAACATGTTTATCAATATGCAAATAAAACATGAATTTATATGTTACCCACACTACTATGCTCCTTTCGTTATCGACAATAAGTACTTCACCCATTGGAGTATGAACGCACAAATAACCTCCGAAAGAGCGTACTGTTAACCAACTAAATCAACCTTACACCTATGCTATAACATCGTCGTTCGTATTGAAGCACTTCACGGATAGATGCTATTTAAAGGGCTTGAAGTGAGGCGGTAGAACGTGATGACATATTTTGATATGCCAAATTTTTTCTCACGATTTATTGGAACAATCAACTCTGATGATCGACTTCTACAACAATATTACGCATTCAAACAATATGAAATTTCCTTTGCATATTACTGCAGCTCTCTGTAAACGCTGTACATCAAACCAATACCTTTTTTCTGATCTATAAATTTTAGTACCACACTGTAACAAGTTTATGATAAAATTCTATTTGATTCTTGCTCTCAGCATTAAAAATACCTATTTCATCTCTCTGTTTAAACTGTCATCTTTATTGGTACGAACAGAAATATGCAGTCCAGTCGACTGAAGCAGCTGAATATGCCAACTGTATCTCTGCAGAGGGGTAAGTCCCTACTATTGAGAATCCTGGATATAAACACTCAACTATCTGATGGTGGGGCGCCAATCTTGGAACCTTGGGGAATTTGGAGTACATCTTCACCGCCATTGCTGCTAGGTTCACCTTGACCTCCAGTGTTAGCACCTGATAGTGTCTCATCTTCAGGTCAAATAGAACTGTTTGACATTTAAACTGTATAAACAAATGACAGATGTTTAATTGATTTGTTATTGATACATAGCAATACTTGGAACCATTTAACAGTGTGAAAACGAATAGATAACATTCAATAGAATAATTTGTGTTAAATAGTAATACTTGTAAGCACTTCACTGTATGCAAACAAAAATATTAATGTTAGATAGCAATAACTGAAACCAATTAACTATGTAGAAACAACATCAATACTTACGTACAGAAAATGGTAGTTTTAACTGCTCGAAAAATGATTTAGATATTATATCTAAATGAGTGCAAACAAATGTTTGATGTTAAATTAAATTATTATTGATACATAGCAATACTTGAAACCATTTAAAAGTGTGTATTTAAAGATTTTATCTCAAAAAGTGTTCATAAATCATATAATATATATGTATAAAATGGATTTAGCATTAAGAAAACTACAAGCATTGGTGCGGCATAAAATACTACTAACTAACCAACCAGAAATATACAATCACTCAGGAGTGAATATTTAAATTTTAATATAATAAAATTTATTTTATTAGAAAGACAAACCAAAGTAAATTAGAATGCATATAAAATGATTACTTATTTTCATTAATTGAATTCTATACAAAATATTTTAAAGGATTGCTTTTAATGCATTTGAGAATAAAACAATTACATTAGAAACAAATAACAGCAAGCAAATTAGACATATCATTTATTTCTTTGTGATATATAACATGCACTGCAAGATTTTCAAGGCTCTTTTTGCTCCTTCAAGTTTTCAAGGGGTCTAGTTGTCGTTATCGTTGAATGAGATTATATTAATTTGATCACCTGATTCCTGGGACCTTCTTTCCTGCCCTATCTGCTTAGCACTGCTAAGTTTATTGCTTGGCGATTCTTACTCATTTAGACTTTAAGAGATACAAGATATAAGATGCTAATTAAGACTAAATGATGATTATCTGAGAGTCATTGAGAATATAACAAAAATAACTAAAGGAATTTTGACATTGATGGTAACGTAGTTTCGGTTACAGAGCACATAACCTTGCGCTTATTTAATATTAAGCAAACCTGACTGCAATAACTAGACTCCCATTTGTGTCCACTCTCTGCACAATATTTGAATTCAATTCAATTTTATTTTATCTTTATCTTTTTCAGACACCTCACGAAGAGTTCAGTAAAATAAATCGTATGAAATATACAAATAAAGAAAACTGCTGACTGGTCAAAACAATTGGTGAACGGCTACTTACCTCCCATCTCACAAACCATCTAAGTAAAAGAAACAAAACATTCTGTGCACTGCTGGAGAAGTAAGGACGAACTCAAAACTGACGTTCACTTCTGGATTTCTACAAATAGACAAGCCAGCGTTGGCTGACCGGTAAGGACTTTTATACATCAGCTTTGTGCGGACAGTGAATGCAGTCTAGGGGACCTACAAGGAACGATGGATAATAGGATGAATGATTGGCATGAAAGTCAGAGAACTCCGTCGTATCAATACGACTTGATGATAATGATGACTGAAAATAATATATTCATTTAAACCGTCACGATAAGCAATATTCTAGATTATATATTTAGCTAATCTCTTCTCCAGATGCTGTATGTAAGACAAAGTCAATTTTTAAACAGAATTCAGATGGTTTGAATTCATTTTCTTCCTTCTCCTAGACTGTTTGCCTTTCAAAAAGAGCCCAGCTTGCTTTAATAATTACCTATAGTTGTTGGGAAGATATGAATTGATGCCTTTCCAAAGAATATTAACACTAAGTAAAATGCAATCAGTTTCGTAAAGAATTTCACCTTGACTCGTTGAATCCAATTACTAAGACGATAATAATTACGCAAAAGGCTTCCTTTTAGTGAACTAATATTCTTCTCCGTTGGATTGAACAATTTTTATTTTAACATTATGATGTTCCGTTATGGGATCATAAATATGCGTTCTCTGTGATTAGATACAAAAGTGTCTTTCTGACAGTATACATTTTTATAGAAGTTAACTGTGAGACGAGAGTGTAAGATAGAATAAGGAATATACTGTTGAGTCATAGAACTACAAATGGTGTCATGTATGTGAGACAGACGAACTTAGGCACCTATTTCCAATGCCTTCATCCCTCTCGCCTCTCCCTCAACCAGAGGCTGTCGCAGCTTCGTCCACTGCCTCTGAGTTCTTAATTAGACTGACTCGGACTGACAAACTAACTTATTATAATCCGTTTGCTTATATAATATATCTTAATTATTTCATCCTCTATTAATGATAATGACACGTGTCTTTAAAAAGTTTCCGTAAACCTGACAGCTTAATCAGCTGTTTAAACGTCCAGCTTTTTAACGTGCGATTTCAAAAACAGAACTACTATTATGACACGCTGATTGTCGACTTATCCTGAGACACGGGTACGCATATGACATTTTGCGACGACCTACGCTTACATTCAATGTTTCCATCTAACTTATAATTTTACCAATACAAGTAAAATAACAGCCTGATATAATTAAGTATCACCTTTAATTATATTACATTGATGCGTTCAAGTTCTCAGTGGGGGAAGTCGGAAAACAAACGTGTTGTTGATATTTCTTTTCAAAGCTAACTCTCATTCATTAGGCTTATACAAATAACATTCTTGCTCTTTTCGACAGCAGATATACCACTGCTATGTAAAGCCTTACATAAATTGCAGAGTTAGGTGGGGAAGGTAGGAATGCAGACATTTTGTCAATCTGTTTTTTCTTTTCCGGCTTTCCTTTTTTTATGAATGTTTTTTTTTAACCGGTTTGTTCACTGAACCGAGTTGAAAACGTAACTGGGGGTTGGATACATGTCAATTGATTTACCTATCCCCACTCCATCACAGCGTGACGCCGGCCGAAACCCGGAGAACGATCGCAGCTAAGTGGGATGTTGAAACAGTATTATATAATTCGCGTAACTTGTAGCGTAAAAGTCGACTTTTTAAGCGTGAAAAAATCTCTAAAAACTAAGGATCGGCTTATACGGTAGGGTTACCTTTACGAAAGTGTTGTTGACTGATCGAATAGCACTTCTACTTATCGATTTACACCACTTACCGTATCTCGAATAGACTGCCACAATATTTTAAAATTAACTTCATGTTAGGTGAACACCTTTGACAAATCAATGTTGACTGGGTGGGTTTCTTTTTTTTAATGACATAAACCTTCGTGGGTTATTTTATGCCAAATCCATAGCTGCAGAAAAATAGCTGTGATACTACTAAACCCATCACTGGGGGGATAAGGGAGTTAATATCTTTGTTGATATGAATCTGAAAGTAAACGTAATAGCGTGACTGGAATTCGAACTCACCTACTTTGATGCCGCAGTCCAGAACTTTATACATTGCCCCAATAAACGTTGAGATTAATATAAAATAAAACTGCAATAGAGAAGTATTTACAAATATATAATAAGTATCATATTAACGATATATCATACAGTTGATGTTCTAACTGTAAACATTGATAAGAACGTCACAGCACTCAGGCGATGAGTCAGACTAACATGGTATGTAACTGATCTGAGCAATTTCATGATGGTGCATTAGATGGTGAATTCATATGAATATCACCTAAGTTGTGTTAAGTTTGTCCATCAAAATCCTGCTTGATAGGCAGATATAGGTCAAAGCTAGAATTTTGAGCTAAATTTCTTGAAATCGACTTATTTCGCAGATTGACTTGTAAACCACAGTTTAAACAATGTTTTTACAAAAGAAAGAAAGCGATTTCATACTATAAATAGTAGATTTGGGAATCACAAGAAGAGTTACTCACATTGAAAGAAATAATAAAGTTGAAAAATGAAAAGAGATAGAATAACTTTTATTTTTCTTTCTTTTAGGAATTGTCTACTTCAACTTAAAATACTTAAAGGGAAAAAAAGCTTTTAGTAAGATTTTTAATTCTATTGGTTTCATCATAATGACTTATCGCATAGTGGTCAGCTTCAGTTTTCTTTTTCACTTCTTTATCCCCTCTAACTCTCTCGCCATCTCCCCCCCTCTCTCTCTCTACCTTTCAGTGTCTCCGCCCTCCACTCTCATCTCCATCAGTCTTTCTCTTTTACTCTCTCGTTCACTCTTACCTTTCCCCCGATCTTTCTTTCTCTGTCCATTCTCCCTCTCTCTCTCTCTTCCCCTCCTGCCTCTCACTTTCTCTCCCTCTCAATGTTCTTCTCTTGTTATCACTCTTCCCCTCCTTTTTTCCATCTCCCTTTTCCTCGCTCCTGCTTCTTCCACCTATCCTCCTCCCAATACTCCCACTTTCTCTCTCGCTTCTCTCAGACGATCGTCTGTTAGCCTTTCGTTTTATTGTCTTTCAAAGTTTTTCCACTCCTATCTCGCTGGGTACCCGATATTTCAGTTCATGCACCACAGCTAAGCTTAGTAGATAACTGTACACTCTTTTACCCTTCGGTGGTATACTCATAACGAATGAATATATATGGAGGAAGGAAGAATAACCATATAACCATATAAAAATATTACTCTCACACTTTATTCTCGAAAATGGTTGAAGCTTCTGTGGTGTGTACGTGAGAGAGAGAGAGAGAGAGAGAGAGAGAGAGACAGACAGACAGACAGACAGACGGAGACGAAGATAAACTGCTGTATTGACCTATAACTTCTTCTCTAGACCATGCCTCGCTGTGTCATTTTCAAGGCCCTACTTAGCACTTCTGTGTCATTTTCAAGGCCCTACTTAGCACTTCTCGGCTGGGTTACTCAACCAGAGGCCACTGTGGGCCTCCGATCCAGAGGGGTGCTCTACGTAACAGCAAGTTGGCACTAACTCAGGTGCTCACTGACTGCATCTGACTCCGACCCTCAAATGGGCATCTGCATACATCATTTCATAACGCCCACAACTTCCGATTAACCACGTGACTGCTCTCAGCTCATTTACCCAGATGCATCCTGTTCAGAGAAATCTTTGATTGACGGCTCGGTCAAAGGTCAATATGCAACACTTTTTTGATCAATTTATTCATTCTTTCTGTTTATTGTTTCTTTTTTTATTTCTTCTTTCTCATATCATTTTATTCATTTATTGATTTATTCATTCATTTCTGGTTACAGTTTCTTTCTTTTTTTATTTCTTTTTTTCATTCATTCATTCATTCTTTCTTTCTTTCTTTCTTTTCCATAGAATTCTCTCTCTCATTTTTCGTAATATTTCACTCTTTCTGTGCTCACTAACCCTCTTTTACTTCTTACCGTCATTTTCATTCTTTCCGGCGATATTTCTTTTTTGCTTCACTCTTTCTTTCTTACGCTTCTTTGCAAATATTCCCCCCCTCTCTCTCTCCCTCTCTCTCTCTCTCTCTCTCTCTCTGTGTGTGTGTGTGTACTGTCTTGGTTCCGTAAAATCTCAATTATTATTTAGCGTATTTTCAACACCTGTCATAGCTGATCGCGTTTACTGAATTCCATGTAACACAAGTCTCAACACTCAAGGACTCTTCTCAGTATTCTAGTCAATTTCAGCCGTGCTGTCATCTGGGCGGTCTCACTTCTTCCAAAGATTTCGAATTATTTCTGATTAATTTTTTAAATTAATCATTAATTCTAGTTATTTCAAATTAACTTTCGAGATTCTTTGGTATTCGTTTGAATACTCCTGATATGATCGGCATTACAGCCAGCTTCCTGTTCTCTTACATTTTCACCTCTCTGGAATGTCGACTTATTCATCTCGCTTTCGTATTTCCTTCGACTACGTGTCGCATCCAGCTTTAGCGGAGGTGTTGGGTAAATACATAATTATGCTTTCGTGGGTATTTCATTTTCAGTCTGTTAATAGTTTATTCGAGAGAAATTGACCTCTTTGCCTTCAACAGACATTCCAAAGAGTAGGAAAAAGATGGAGAGTAAACGAGTTCTTTTACTTTGGTAAGGTAATCAGTCTGGGAGAAAGATAAAGTCTGAATTCAAACCTGCACTACCCCGCTTAAAAAATTATTGGATCGTGTGCAAAAAAACTCTTTTAGGAAACCTGTAAAAAAATGTAAATATGAACGTACGATGAACGCGATTCCTTAACCTCTTGCCACAAAATAACCCTATACGACTTGACTTGGCGTTAAAATCAACCTACCAATCATAAATAACTAGCAGAAGCTACACAAAAGATATAAAAGTAGAATAAACGCGATTCCCTAGTCACTTGAGGGAAGTCACCGTAGCGCGTGGACGAACGTGCAGGAATACGACCTTGTTGTAAGCGGGTTCGAAACCCAGTCGCACTATTATGTATACTTTCAGACTAATAGCCTGAGGAAAGTGATGAAATCCCCACTGTGCTCCCAGCTGGTGTTAGATGACCTATTTTTGACACATTATATCACAGAAGTGTATGTCTCTTATTCCATATGAGATTTGGCTCAGGATATTAGATCGATTTTGATCGATAAAAAAGAGAAAATAAAATAACTTGTCAACCAGTAGTCATTTCTTTTTGAGAAGAACCCACTGTGATATTTATACAATCAAGTGAGTGATCCTTTCATGTCCCAGAACACCGACAGCATCAGCTTCTTTACTGACAGCACAACCGGAGATTCTGGTATTTTTCCTATTCCATGAATTGTCTTTTTGATTTAGGCTCTCAGTAGCGAACCCATATTTATTCCTTAAGTAAATATTTTTTCTATAATATAATTCTCCAATAAACATCATATATTCTTCTATAAATTTGACATGGTTTCACTTCTCAACCAGCAAAAATTTGATAACTGACCGTCTGTATGGTTTGGCGCCATTTTGAATACCTACGAAACATAATTTTCGCAAGGTTAGAATAATTTTTATTCCAAACAAAGCATAATTTACATTTGGAAAAATTATTTTCGCTTCCATTTAAAAGTCCCTTAATCTATTATACGACATTCACATACACACACATACACACACACACACATATATATATATATATATATATATATATATATATATATATATGTGTGTGTGTGTGTGTGTGTGTTTGTATGTGTGAACAATGCAGAATGTAATAGATCGTTTTTCGATTTGTACATGGAATAATCGAGCAAACGTCAATAAAAAACTAACACTACTTTTGATACAACCATATACTTTTCAATATTCATATTTCTTGCGAGTTTTCCACACCTGCGTGAACTGATGTACTTTCATTCGAGTCTAAGTGACAGCAAGTCTACTCAAGTCTCCAGGACTCTCCTTAGTATTCTGTCCGATTTCAAAAATGCTGTAGTTTGGATAGCCTCGACTCATTGTTTGATGTCCAGGTCTTCCAAACCCATTTTTAAGCTCCTGGGGACGGTTCCATACACGCCACTTACACTTGCTATCAAAGCTTTTTTAGTTTTATGGCTCGGTCAAAGTACGTCTCTCTCCCTCTCTCTCTCTCTTTCTCTCTCTCTCTCTTTCTCTCTCTCTCTCTGCGTTTTCCTTGATTATAATCAAAGATTTTGCTGTCCCGGCATACCATAGACTGATAATTATCAGTCAATGGTGTGCCGGGATGGCAAAATCCTCTTGACTTAAGTTTTTTTTTCCAGTTATCATTAGGTCTGCTCTTCTGGTCGGGATTAGGTGATCCGTTTGTATCTCAAAATACCAAAGAATATTATTGCCCTCTGCAGAGGGGTTGGACCCCCAAAATGAGTGATCTGAATAATTAATCTGATAGTGTGGTTTCAGTTATGCTGGAGCTTTGGGGAATTTGGGGTACTGCTTCCTTAACATCGCTCCCAGGTTCACTTTGGTCCAGAGTGGTTTCAACTGATCGGGTTTAAATCTATGCGTAAAATAGAACTACACTGTGTACTTATGCTAAAACTGAATTGTTTGAATAGAACTGTTTTTGAAATTGAAACTGTGTACTTATGCAAAGCTGAATTGTTTGAAATAGAACTATTTTGTTATTTAATTATGTGTAAACAAAACACTGTACTTCTGCTTTATTGAATTGTTTGAAATAGAAGTGTTTATATGTATAAAAACGGATACGGCATTAATAACCTACAATGGTTGATTTGCCATAAAACCGAACCAAAACAAACCCAACCAAAGAATTTTATGCGTCTCATTCAACAGGACGGATTTTGGTTTGAGCAAAAAGCATTTGGTTGTATGGTCTTGCACCATTCTCAGTGGATCACCTGTCCCACCCACTGATGTCTAGTCTTATATCCCTTTGCCCCACTTTGCTATATTCAGTTATTATATGAATTATGGTTTCATTTTAATCACCACATAAACTACACTTTTTATTCTGTTGCGTATTATTATCATTTCTTCGTTAAGCCATCATCATAATTATGGTCATCATTAACGAATAAAACCTTTTTTCCATATTTCCACTGACATCATCAGACGTTATGTACAACTCTCTACGCCACTAGCTTTCTTGCTTTCGCTTTCTCACTTACTTTATCACCCTCTCTTTCTTTCTCACATCTTCACCTTCCTAATCGTCTCCATTCAAATACTTTCGCTTTCTTCCCCACTTACATTCTCTTTCACGTTCTTTTGTTCTTTCTTCTCACAACTTTTCCAATAAATTCTATCAACAGCTCTTTCTTTCTCACTTTTTCATCTCTTTCTTTCTTTCTTTCTTTCTTTCTTTCTTTCTTTCTTTCTTTCTTCATCACTCTCTAGCTTCAACTTTTTCCTCATTCTATCTCCTTGTCTCTCTTCCTCTTCTTTTTCTTTTGGTCAATTTATTTTCAGTAATCATTTTCTATTCAATTTTTTTCTTTTTCTTCTTTTGAATATTTCCGAGAGTATTTTTTTATTTTTAAAATGATACTTTTAAAATTTAAGTATTGCCCAAAAAGAATAAATAAATAATTACGGCAATGAATAAATAAAATACAATCATAAAAACAGTAAAATATGATGAAATTCATTGACAGATTGAAAAACCTTTGATTAAAAAATCACAGATTTTCTTTTCTGTTATTGAAATCATGACATTAAAAAAATCATTATTTTCAGAGGAAATAAGAAGATTGAAGCCGACTGGAAGTCGGAAGTTGAAGCAGTTGAACATCTGTGACATTTAAAAGCAAACAAACAAACGAACTAATAATTAATTTTTGTTTTGAATCTTAACGAACATCAACTTTCTTGACGGGTATCGCAAGTATTGAATAAAGTCTTGATTATTTCCTCAATCAATTATTTCTTCGTTGGATTTTCTGGATTATTCAGCCGAATCCGTCATTTTTATTTCTGCTAAAATGCAAATACAAAGTGTAGAAAGAAAATTCACTAAAAAGATTATAAATGAAAAAATGTGTGAACGACATTAAGTTGCTCATTTATATAAGCAACTTAACGTCGTTCTAACAGTAATTAACACAAAAATATTATTTAAGTCTCGACAACACACACACACACACACATACACGTTCGTGCACACACGCACACACACACACAAATACAAAGGAGCCGTCTCCAGTTTACGTGTCTTGCCCCTAAAACAAGGAGACCAGTTCACATACCTCACCAACAATATCTCATCAACTGAAATTGATTTCAGTGTACTCCATGCGAAGACATAGACTGCTGTTCATAGTTTACCAAACGCATTGAAGATGAAACAAAATGAGATTTCTTCCAAGCTATGGCTGTGTGCGTCCTACTGTATGATTGCACCTCCTGGATTCTAAGGAAACGCATGGAGAAAAAGTTAGATGGTAACTCCACTGCCGGAGAAGAAAAGACGAAATCATAAGCAACGTTCTCCTATGGACTCTTACAGATGGACGTAATAAGAACCTACATCTGGGTAGACATTGGATGGTGTCTAGATGACCTGCCTAGATGGATGAACGATAGGAACATATGGAAAAAAGAGAGTAAAAGGGAGTGAGTGATATATATATATATATATATATATATATATATATATATATATATGTGTGTGTGTGTGTGTGTGTGTGTGTAAAGAGACGGAGAGAGAACTTCATAATATCAGCACGACTTGATAATGATTATTATTATTATTATTATTATTATTATTATATATATATATATATATATATATATATATATATATATATATATATATAAGTTAAGATCGCGAAGACACAGCGTCAATGGCGCTTGGTGATTGACAGTTTCTTGCTTATGCGATCATCAAGTAAAATTGGATGGTATTGATATAGGATAAAAAAGTCACAACTATTTTTGAATACTTTTTTACATACAAGATCATAAGTTGAATACTGTCTCTGCTGAAGATCAATCAAGTAAAACTCTGGGTCATAAGTTTTTATCCACATTTATCATAATCCTATTTTATACTTGATTTTGCTCTGCATTTTCCTGCAGAGAATACTGCAAAATTTTACTGATTAAAACACTTTTGATCATAATTTTATCTATAAAAAGCACGTTCAGAGTAACAATTATCACCTAAGGAAATATTCTCATAAAGTAAAATTTAATTTATGAACGAGGCTGTTTGTGTTTCACTTCGAGCAAATATCTTTTCAAAAGGAATAAATCCATCTCTTTAACCCACCTCCATCTAAGGGTATATAGTTAAGCACACAGGGTACAGAAACCAGTCTACAAGGAAAAACTGAATTCCAAGAGGCTCTACTCCGCTTAAATTGAATTCACATTGTGGTGCATCATTCTCGTAGCAAATAGATTGGTTATGCACACACGCACACGCACACACACACACACACACATATACACACACACACATATATATATATATGTGTGTGTGTGTGTGTGTGTGTGTGTGTGTGTGTTGTTTGGCAGCAGTCGTTCATTTAAGCATGTTTCATTAAATCATTAAATAGTAAAGACACATTTGCTGTGTAATTTAATAAAAATCCCAAAGCATTCGGGACAAT
This sequence comes from Sepioteuthis lessoniana, assembly GCA_963585895.1. NCBI lineage: Eukaryota > Metazoa > Mollusca > Cephalopoda > Myopsida > Loliginidae > Sepioteuthis > Sepioteuthis lessoniana. Next base: position 50,152,064 of record OY757918.1, on the reverse strand, counting down.
TTTGGCAAATTCATCCACCAATTCTAACCCGAAACCAATACAGGTATCAGGAAACTCGAAAGGATGTTAATTAAATTATACAGACAAAATGTGTTTTTACTATTTAATTAAACCTACTTATATATATATGTATATATACACGAAGGTTATTTGCCTTTGGTTAGGCATTTGGAAGCATTATTTACAGTTGGACCTTTTCATGGGAAACCACTGCTAAGGGATCAGTTTGTGTCGTAGAACATTATCAGCATCACTTTACTGACCACTGTGCATAGAACTTTTTGTCTATTGAATTGTTAGTGTACTCCTCTTCATCAAATGTCTTTTCGATTCAGGCTCGTAGTGGCAAACCTATGTTTTATCAATTTGTAAACATTTGTTGACGAAAACGTTTTTCCGTGGACATCTTACGTTCTTCTGTAAATTTCACATGTTATGTACATCTTAACCACCAGAAGTTTCAGATCAGAAGAGCAGGATTTCCTAACATTTGAATAGTCTCATGACAAATCTTTTTTATGAGTTTAAAGTAATTTTTGCTATTGGCCAATTCCAAATAATGCAGAGTTTACATTTTTTGAAAAATATTCTGAAAAAAATTATCTGGCTTTTTATAATAAATATCTGAACTCATTGATTTAGTTTTGCTTGGTTTCTTTCTTTAATGGCATATCAACTTTCGTGAGTAGCTTAATGCCAAAGTTATCCTTGTAGAAGAACTGAAGAGATACTATTTAACCCATAGCCGGGAAGAAAAGGGAGTTCATACCTTTGTGGCACGATAACGAGCATTCATGTGTATATATATATATATATGGATGTGCATGTGTGGGTCGCTGTGAATGTTCGTAGATGAGTGGCCAAGGAGGGGATCTTATCTTCGGCATCTTTGAAGCGGGACCGGAGTGTCCAGAAGACCTTTCTTTGTCTATTTTAGCGCGAAGACCACGCAAAGAGTTGTGTCTGCGAAAACTCGCGAAACTCGAAGGGAAGGATGAAGAGAGTTAGTCAGTTTATGATGAGACCCCGAAGCGGTCAGTCTGAAGCAGAGAAGCAATCAGTCCACAGTAGAGAAGCAGTCAGTCCGGGGCAGAGGGTCAGTCAGTTGGGAGTGAGACTCCGGAGTATGGAGTCAAGACACAGAGCAATGAAGACGATGGCTAGATGAGTCAGCATTTTTGGTAGCTGAGTAGGAATTTCGTTGAATTCTCACGATGGCCATGAACATAAATACATACCAGAATGCTTAAAAGAGCCAGACTTGTCCTCCTGAGTTTTTCAGTTCTAAATCCGTGTTCTAAATCCGTGTTTGTTTTTTTTGTTTCATTTTATTTAAGTTCTAAATCCGTGTTTGTTTTTTTTGTTTCATTTTATTTAATACAATAAAATAATCTATTATAATTACTTATAAAGAAATGCACCCTCCGGGCGGATATAAACTTCAAAACAGTTCAGAATAGAATTTATTAATTGAAATAGAGACAATTAAAATTGTTGAATTATTGCCAAAAAAGAATAAGTCTGTTTTATTTCGGCAGCCGAAAATTCCGGATTCCTGAAATCGATTAATGTTTTGAAGACATTTTGATCTTTTGGTTGATTGGTTTCTTTGTTTATATCTACAGTATGACATAAATGATTTCACGTGTATATCTTCTATATTCTATAACGCATCAGTTTTGAGTATCCATATATTTAATCATATTTTTTATATAAAAGTCATTTGTGCAAACATTATTTAAACGAGAAAATCATCTTTGAAACATTATTTTACCTTATATTAAACGACATGACTTAATAAATTCTATGATAACATTTTAGGAGAAAAATGTCTGGTTGCAAAAAATCAACCAAAAATCAGTTATTAAATCAATTTTAATAAAAATGTTTGTTTAGGAAGAATCTTTTCCATGGAAATCTGATTTGATTTTGTCAGAAATTAATTTTTCAAAATCAAGTGAAAATGTGTAAAACTATGTGTTTTTGTTAAAAAAAAATGCCCAAAATGTCTAAAAATAATAACAAAATTCTTTAACCAAAATGTAAAACTGTTGTGCTGATTTCAAAATTTTAGGACTATGAATGAACAGCTTAAAGCTTTTGGAAGTTTACGAGATCGGATATCGTATTTTTAAAATAATTGCATATTTCGTAAAAAAAAAAAAATGCAATCATTTATTCAAACAAACTTTATGCAATCCATTGTTTAAAAAATAGCCATTGCGTTTCGTGATTCAATGCCGGAATTTTATTAATTTGGAAATGCTTGTGTATAATGAAAGCAATTGAAATTTTTTCAAATTTTGTTTTTTGTTTAATGGTATATAAACCCTTGATGGGTTGTCTATTCCAGATATTTAATTCATCTGTAAATATGTGATTGTAATCATCAATATATTTTCATTGTCCCATTGGATTTTTTCAATTGCTCTTTATTCGACTAATTATTTGTTTCCACACCGTTATACGATTAAATTATTCCTACCTAATACAAATAATTTGTTCATAGTTGTATTATTTAGTGTTTAATGACTGTAACCAATGTTTTGAAATATTCTAAATACACTTATCTCTAGTTTACGCATGCAGGATGTCATGTTTTTTCTTTTTTAGCTGTATGGAGATTGTCCTTGGAAACTGTCTCCTTTTTTCTTTTTTGATAACGTAACCGACGTATACCGACATAGCCAAATTGACCGTTGGCGATAAGCGCCTTAGTGATTTGCGCCCCAGCTGATAAGCATCTTGATGCTCACAGAAATTGTCCTTGGGAATCTCTCGATATATGGTTCACTGCATCCCTCAACACCACCACCATCACTTATTTGACGTTTGAGAGATGTTTGCTTGAGCTACACTGAACGTTTATATCCACAATTATTTCGAGATAAAGATTTTTGCATACGGTTATATGATACCAATCCGGCTCATTGGCTAGTGGGTAGAGTGTTCGCCAATGGTCCGGAAGACCTGGGTTCGATCCCCGGTCGCATCATACCAAAGACTTTAAAAATGGTACTTGATACCACCTTGCTTAACACTCAGCAATATACTTCACCTCGGTGTAGTAGCTATTGAAAAGGAAACTTCTGGTTGCCCTTGAATACAGTCGCCAACTTTACTTTTTTTATATGATACCAAATATTCCTATCTAATACAAAAAAAAAAGAATTCAAACAGATCTATTTGAACTTTTGAGAAAGATATTAACTCCGATATTCAAGCTTAGGATTAAATAGTACCATTACTTTTTTCTAAAAGGATGGCTTTGCCATTAAATAAACTTTGAAGGTTGGTATGCAATAAAATAAAACGAAAGAAAATCAAAGACAAGCATTTACTCGACCAATAGATAAGACCCAAACAGCTTCTATCTGTCTAGTTTTGAGTGGCAGAGGGAGCTATGGCAATGGCAGGATGCCTACGCTCACAAGTATTTCAGAACTGGAGCCTCACCACCAGATTCAGTTTGTGTATTGTAAGTTACACTGGTAGGGCAATGAGAACAGTGAGTAGTGCGAATAAATTTATAAGTATAACCGCCAACCTGGCGGTTTGGGAAAGTTATACGTATAAGTCTGTGTTTTGTCTTATATTTACACGTTTCTGCTAGTCTGAAAGAACATGAGACAAAAAATGTGGGGACTAGAAAGAGATAGAAAATTCTAGAGAAATTGTGTCCGACAGACCCCTGATGGTGACAGTATATTTCTATGTGCATTCATTTCTCGTTAAGACGCGTTAATCACTCTTGTCATTTGAACTATCATACTACCGTCAAGCACATTTCTCTTGACCCATTCGTATTTTGTTCGGGCAGATTTCATCGGAGATCATGTCTAATCATTTGCCGAATGCTCAAACTCCTTGAACTATTTACGATTTTAATAAAGACCGCATCGCCTTTATTCGCAAGGTGCCGGCGTGAACCCACTTTAACACGTCCAGCTACAGGGGTTACAGTGATTATCTCAAGAAGCTATTATTAAAAGGATTCTGGTCCACTTGGCTTTGAAGAAGTTAATTCATTACTCTCGAACTGCAAAGCTCTTCCAAAGCACGGAATTAAAAAGAAAAAAGTGATTAATTATGAGAAAAAGAAGAAGCAAAGATACTGATTTTAAGCAATTCGGCTGTCGATTGCCAAATTTGATCTTTTTGTCTATAATAGTATCAAATGGGGTATTTTGTCTATAATACCATCAAATGGAGTATTTTATCCATAATTGTATCAACTGGGGTATTTTTTTCATAATTGTATCAAATGGGGTATAAAAAAAACAAAGCTTTTTAATCGAGATTATACTTGTGCATTTTTTCATTGTTTAAAGGAGTTCTTAAATACAAGGAAGGGAATCGCACAGAGCAAATATCTGCCGTATAGGTACGATACTTTCTTCAGGCCAAGTGTTGAGACTAACAGGTAATATGGTATAACATGAGTATAATTAAAGAAATCGTCCTGTTTTTTGAATTAACACACTTAGAAAATATTCACCTTTTTTTTACTTAGCAGTAGATGAACAAATAATACATGTCCTGAGTATGATATTATACCGCATCTGATGTTGAGGCTCTAGTTCCGGGAGAATTGGTCAGTGTGGAGTACCCCTTAATTACCATAACTCCCAAGTTCACTCTGATTCAGAGTGATAGTACATGTTTGGATCGAATCTACGTGGCAAACATATGTTGAAAAATACTCGATGGAACCATGTGCATGAAAAACTACACAAAAAATGTAGATATAAACTTACAAAGAATGTGATTCCCTAATTGCTAGGCATAAAATAACCCGAGATAAGTTGACGTGTCATCAAAACCAATCAATCTATCAATCTATCAATCATTCAATCAAAGTGAGTTGACAATAAGATGCTGACTATAGTGTACTTCCTCTTTTTTATAATTTGTTAGCAATTATAATACAAATTTAAAAATCAAAAGTGACTCAACATTAAGTTTAAAGGTTAAGATTGACAGTGTTAAAGCTCAATATTGAGTCACGCCCTGTTGTTAAATTGTTGTCGTCGGACTTTAATGCTGTCAAAAGCAGCCATCAAGTATGTTTAAATCTTTGTAGATATGAATGTTTGAATATTTTTAAATTTGTGTGTATATTTATTTGTTCATCTATTTGGTAAAGCTTTATCCATAACAGCATGAAAGTGAATATTTTAGAATTGTATGATAGCAATCACAATATGTGTGTGTGTGTGTGCATGTACTGGTGTTGTACATCAATAAAAGAATTGAAAGGCATGTCACTCCCCAGCCATAAAAATATACGTTTCTCTTTACCTCCCGAAGGGGTCGAAACTAGCGCAAGCATGAACGAGAGACATAGACCAGGAGACACGGACACAGACTGGAGGAGGACCGATATATCGACCCATATCGACTTAACCACGTTGTGATACTATATTCAGGGCCATACATCTCTGCTTCTTTGATAAAAGGTTCTCAAGCGGGGTACGCAAGGGCTGCTGCCTTCCCACAACGGGTGGCACCTAGCGTAGCTTCTACTCTGCCTTAGTTGTGGCTCCAACAGGCTGACCGTGACTGCCCGTTGGAACGCCTATCCATACCGGTTGTCCTTCCGGCTGTCAACCCACGTGATCGGCTTACACCCGTACATCACTTGTTTTCCGGTAATCCCTTTGCTTACTCGGCTAGAACACCCTGTCCCAAAAATCCCTGATTAACGGCTCTGTCAAAGGTCAATATGCAACACAGGGTCTGATAGAATGATTTTTCGTGATTGTTACGTACATAAAAAAGACAATGTAAAATTTGATAATATTACACGTCACAAAAATTTTTTTCTTGAATAACTGACTTTTCTCGAAGTGGGGTGTCCTCGTGGTGTAATGGTTAAAGCAATAGACAGCAAAATCATAGTAAGCGGGTTCGAACTCCAGTCGCGCTATTACGTCCACTTTCGGGCAAATACCTTTGGGATTCAGTTTTAACCTGTGGTCAACCGTAACAGTAAAGTCCACTACTCGGCTGTTTCTTTTTTTTATGTTGACTGTAATTCGGTCTGGTCATCTAGTCGAGGTTAGAGGATTCGTTTGTATCTCAAAATTCCAGAGAACATTTTGCGTCTCATTTTCCATGACAGATTCTGGGTTGTGCATGTGCCACTTGTTCGTACAGTCAAATTTAAACTTCTTGCACAAATCCCAGTAGATCACTTTACCCACACCATTTTGTTTGGTCTTACACTCTCTTTTCGTTAATTCATTGCATTCTCTTATGACGTGATTGACCGTTTCGTTTCTATCACCACATAATCTACATCTGCTATTTTATTGTGTATTGTCTCTTAACTTTTGCCTAGTTTGTTCTCATGACGTTGTTTGGTAATCTTATCAGAAGACATTTAGTTTCTCTCTTAAGGCTTCCCTTTCTCAGCCATGTCAAAGGCTTCCCTTTCTCGGCCATGTCAAAGGCTTCCCTTTCTCAGCCATGTCAAAGGCTTCCCTTTCTCAGCCATGTCAAAGGCTTCCCTTTCTCAGCCATGTCAAATTTTCTCTTTTGAGATTTTGCTTGTTTCTCACTTAAAATGTCCACTCAGTTGTTTTTCTTCCCATTTTTTTCCTGTTTATTTTTGCTCTGTTGATGCTTGTGTTTTTGAAATTGTTTCTGGTTGTCTTCCTCTGCCTTTTTTTGTCATATTCAAATCATTATATTGATACATCCACGCTGTCTTGAATGCTGGCGACTCCCCTTTCATTTTTTTTTGACACATACGAGGATCATTAGATAAGTTTCTAGACTTTTTTCGTACGCACGCTTTTATTGATAATACACACATGAAACTCAAGTCCCCTTCGAAATAATCTCCTCCGGCTGCAATGCACTTGTTGTACCGTTCTAACAACTTCTGGAAGGCTCCAAGGAAGTCCTTTTGTGTGAGCGTGTCAATGACCTTTGTCACAGCCTCTTTCATCTCCTCAATTGTTTCATAACGACAGCCTCTGAGCTTAGGGAATAACCAAAAGTCACAGGGAGCAAGGTCTGGACGATAGGGAAGGTGACGAACTGTTTTGATGCCCATCTTGGTCAAATAGTCAGTGACAAGGATCGAGTTGTGGACTGGTGCATTGTCCTGGTGGAAATGCCACTGACCCGATTTGAAGAGAGCTGGCCACTTCCGACGGAATCTCTTCCTGAACTCCCTTAAAACCTCAACATAGTAACCCTAACCCTAACCCTTTGGCCTATCAACTCTGGTGTATTGACTTCCTTACTCCTCCCACACCTCTCATCATCCCTCTCATAGACTCCCTGCCTTCCTTGAATCTCTTATGCCACACAAAAACTGATGCTCGATTCATGCAAGATGCTCCAAAAGCAGTCTGAAGCATTCCATACGTTTCTGTGGCCTTTTTCCCAAGTTTAAAACAGAATTTTATTGCATATCGTTCTTCTAAATGGTCGTCACATCCAGATTGAATTTTTGAAATTCACCAGCTGTGACAATCAGGCTTTAGTAGGGTGTATTCCAGTTGTTGCTGTAGCTGTTCATTTGAACCTGAAATCATTAAAATTGGTCAGTCATCTCATACAATGTATAGCAATAACATACTGAATTTTCAAGAGTCTATGACAATTTTAAATGCCTGCACAAAAAGTCTAGAAACTTAATGAATGCACCACGTACAGTCTGTCTACGTTATTTCTGGGATGTAAGGCCTTTTGCATCGTTATAAGTTTTCTTGTTCTCAGGTCCATCAGTTAGAGCTTTTCTTTTGTCTTCTTTTAGAATGGTCTATAGTATCTTTCGAGAGGGACATCCCAGGTATTTATTCCTTTGATGAAATTTCTGCTATGTAGTTTTGTTGCGAGTAGTTTTTCTAGTTCTCTCGGGGTATTCTTTTGTATTTTTTCTTTCATGTCCGCACTCCAAGCAATTTTTTTTACACCAGCGTTTGCAGATGGACTTTTATTGGAATTGAGTGGCAGCAAGTCCCCTCTAAACAATAGGTCTCTTCTCAAAATTCTAGCCAATTTCATCAATGCTGCTGTTTGGATGGTCTTCCTTCTTTCTCAAATTTCCAACTTTACTGTCCCAAATTAAAAAGTTTCTTGAAATGTGTAAAACTTAATAGTATTTGAGAATAAGTAAAGTTGACGACCTTAGCCGAGGGTGACGTGAAGGTTCCTTTTTCAATAGTTACTACACTGCAGTGTAAGGGAGGGCCCTACTATGTTCCCTGGATTGCTCCACTTTACCCTGATCCATTCCTTATAATGCTGAGTTTTAAGCAACGTAGTATGAAGTACCATTTTTTGAGTCTTTGGTATGACTCCACCTTGGATTAAACCCCAGTCTTCCGGACCATTCGCGAACACTCTACTCATTAGGCCAATGGCCTAGTACATAAAACTATTGAGTGCAAATTATTTGTATCAAATTTCAATATTGAATTATTTATAAGAGATTAATATGTTGTTAAACAAATAGGCCAAATCTAAACTTTAGTTTGTTATTACCCACTGACTTTACGGCTACTCTGAAATTTTCTTAAACGTCTAGTATATATAATACCATGAAGTTTGAAATACAAAATTGCTCAAGTAAGTTGTACATCATTCACAACCCAATGTCACACAACATCTTCTGCTCTTATGTAACGAGTGTCGTTTACAGCCTATCTCTTTTAACATTTAATTGATTACAACAATTGATTGTCGTGTAAACATCACAGCCAGCGTCTTTTCTTCAAAAGAAATTACACCTGCTTTCACCAAGCAATAAAGAGATTTCGTTTTTGTCTGAAAATATCACGCACTCCGTTGAATATAGTGGACGAAATACTTGCGTGTTTTTGAACTGGTGACAGTTATCAGTGTCTGATGCAGATTTTCTAGGCAGTTACAATGTCTTAATTCAGAATACTAGTATCATCTTTTTATCAGCATTTTCTCTCAGTTTCCCACTACGATTCGCAAGTAAAAATAAGATGCAAGCGAAAAGTTGGTTTGTTTGTTTGTTTGGATTTTATGGCATATCAACCTTTGTAGGTTATTTAATGCCACATCTATTTCTATACAAATAAACTGTTCTATTTCAAACAATTCAGTTTGGCATAAGTACACAGCTTAATTGTCAAAATATTTCTATTTCAACCAATTCAGTTTTGTCAAACAGTTCTATTTCAAACAATACAGTTTAGTATAAGTAGAATTTTTGTTTACAAACAGTTAAATGTCAAAACAGTTCTATTTCAAACAATTCAGTTTAGCGTGAGTTTAGTTTCAATGTTAAAAACAGTTCTTTTTCAAACAATTGAGTTTAGCATACAAAACCAGTTGCATTTCAAGCAATTCAGTTTAGCATAAGTACAGTTTGGTTCTATTGGAGTCATAGATAGGCCCCTATCAGGTACTACCACTCCGGGCCAGTGTGGACATGAGAACGATAGCAATGAAGAGGTAATTTGCGTTCCTCAAAGCTCCAGCATTACTGGAACCTCACCATCAGATTGTTTCGCGTGATAAACAGGACACTAGTTGGGCTAGCGGATAGTAGTCTTCGAATTAAAACTATTTTATGGTCAGTGGGGCCCAGAATACCTTGTCTGTATTCCCTGCAGATGGGGACGACCCCCAATAAAACCGGTGTCCTGGGTATGAAACTAAATTACGGCAGTTGATATGGATCAATCTCTGGAGATTTGGCTGTTGTTGAGTATCCCTTTATCGTCATTACTCCCTGGTACATCCTGGTCTAGAGTCCAAGCATCTCTTAGGGTCCCATCTATAGGTAAAATTGATCTGTTTAAATTACTCGTACTTGATAGGACCGTGTACGAAAAATGTATATATCAACGTACAATGAATGCAACCCCCTAACCTCTTGGCATGAAATAATTCAAGAGAGTTTGAAATGTCATTAAAATCAGTCAGTCATATTTTACGATTTTTCTCTGTATCTATGATTTACGAAATTAGATATTTGTACTCTATTACCGTTACTGAACACCATTTATAAATATAGCGAACTATATATATATATATATATATATATATATATATATATATATATATATATATATATATATATTTCATATTCATACGCACTCTCTATCACTCTCTGAGCTCTTTTTTTTCTCTCATTACGTATTGTTTATGAGTGGCCAACACATTTTAGTAAAATATACATATACTAGGGTATATCAAGTTTTTTGTTTGCTAAGTTGAATATCTTTGAGGAACATATCGAGATGTTCTATATCTTTACTATGGCAATGTAATGCTTAACATTTGATATCTTAGTTGATCCTACCTTTTCTCACTGTTTTTATGCTTATGTAATAAACTACATGTTTTATTTTGAGATGATCCTGCTTTTTCAGCAAATTTCTGAACCTCATGCAATCCTCCATATATGTTTGGTTTGGTTAGGTTTTATGGCATACCACCTCTTGTAGTTATTACATGCCAAATCCTCTGAATACACATATATTCAATGTATCTGGTTTGCAAAAACATTTTGTTAATAACATTTTTAAACAAGCCCGAGCTCGTGCTTTGAACACAGTAAAACGTTTTCAAGTATTTCTAACACGAATAATTCTATTTACTAATTATTATTTGTTTGATCACTGTTAAATGATTTCAAGTCGACGGGGCTCAGTGTGAAATGGTTATACATATATAGTATGTGAGTGAATAGTTTATGGGTAATATAAATAAATATAAAACACTAACAATTTAATTTCATATCTGTCATTTATTTGCGCAGAATGAAATGGTTTGGTTATGTTTTATTGCCAATACAAAACCCGGCTCATTTGCCAAATGGGAAAGGAGTAGTGCCCTCTCCTACACCTCGGTGCAGTGGCTATTAAAAAGGAAGCTTTCTGGTCGCTATCGACTGCGGTCGCCAACTTAACTTACTTATTGCATATCAACCATTGTAGATTATTTAATGCCAAATCCATTTTTATACATACAAATAGTTACATTTTAAACAATTCAGTTTACCATAAATACACTGTTTAGTTCTATTTGACCCATAGATAGGACTCTATCCGGTGCTCTGGGCCAGAGTGGACCTTGGAGCGATGACAATGAAGGGGTACTCTGGATTCCCCATTGCTCCAGCATAACTGGAGCACCACTATCAGATTGTTTAGTGTAATATCCAGGATATTCGTTAAAGGAATCTTTTCCTTCTGTAGAGGGATTCGGTGTATTCTGTTGCCCCAGTCGACGGGGCTCAGTGTGAAATGGTTATACATATATAGTATGTGAGTGAATAGTTTATGGGTAATTTAACAATTAAATGAGTCAGAACTAATTTATTTGTGCATAAGTTTTGCTAGTTGTCTAAATTTCTGAGACGAGGCTTGAATTTTATCATTAAGGGTTTCCGGACTATTATCTTCATCTTTATTGTTATTTCCACAACGTTTTGGCCGATACATCCTTCGGGCTTCTTCAGGTGTTTGTCGAACTCAGGAACCTTCACGGAACTTCGAACTACGTCCTTTATTAAAAAAAAATATAAAATAAAAAATCTGAATATGAGCACAGGTAAAAAAATCATACATAATAGTAGTAATCCTAGTCAAGGAAGAACATTAAGATTACAAGTCCCAAAAATTCACTCTGAACTGTCAAGCAGGACACATAGCATAACATAACGGTTATAAACGTTGATTCTCTAAGCTTCTAAGGAGACAATCATTTGGAGGTTGCAGGTTCAATCCAGACTGCAGGCGAGTAACAATACAAGACTACTTAACACTTGTACCCGGTTATGGCTATCGGAATCAGAACAGGCGACCCACGTAGATTCAATAAAGGACGTAGTTCGACGTTCCGTGAAAGTTTCCGAGTTCGACAATCACCTGAAGAAGGCCGGAAGACATATTGGCCAAAACGTCGTGGAAATAACAATAAAGATGAAGACAATAGTCCGAAAACCCTTAATGATAAAAATAAGTTTCGTTATTGTTTCAACCCCGTTAAATGGTTTCATTCATTACAGTCAAACACAAACATTTCTATTTGATATTAATCATTTGTTTGTACGCAGTGAAGTGGTTTCAAATGTTGCTATTTGACACTAATTATTCTATTTAACTCTGTATCATTAATTTGCCCAAAGTCAAATGGTTCCACGTGTTGCTATGTATAACAATAATTCTATTTTGCATACAGGTAAATTGTTTCAAGTATTCCATATAAATAGTTTTAATTGTACACAGTTATATGTTTTAATGTATTGCGATGTATCACTAACAATTTAATTAACCATCAGTCATTAGTTTACACGCAGTTAAATGGTCAAAGAGTTCTATTTCTAACAATTCAATTCAGCATAAGTCATTTGTTTGCAAGCAGTTTAAATATCAAACAATTCTATTTGACCTCATCAGATGCTACCATTCCGAGTCAGAGTAGGCCTGGGTACAAAGGCAATAAAGGGGTATTCTACATTTTCCAAAGCTCCAGCATTACTGGTTTAGTATCATATACAGGACACTCGCTGAGAGTGTGGAGGTTTACCACTCTGCGGAGATGCAGTTGTTGTATTCTATAGTCCCAGCCGACTGGATTGGACACACATATATTACCTTGTGTTGATCCAAACTCTTTTGAAAGTATTTTAAGTTTATCTTTATTTTACATATGGTATCTTTCGGGTGATCCATGATTTTCTGACTATTTTTGAAGCTAATGTAATGATCTCCATATGGTATACCGAGTCGACCCTTGCTTATTCGAAGACTTTTTAAGCTTATTTATAAAAATAATATTTTTTATCTAATGATATTGTAATTAATTTCCAGACAATTTTTTTGTTTCATTTGTTTATTTTCGTGGCAAGCGTTTTTTTTTTTATTTCAAATATTTTGTAAAGGAAAATAAACGCTTGAGTCACTGTTGTAAAAGTGATGAAATTATGTGTCAGTCTGTTCGGTTTGAAAATTCCAATCTCCAGCGTTTCAAATTAAAAAAAAACTGTTGCGTTTCAAATCATCGTCTGCTTAATGAATTCAATAGAATATTTTGACGAACGAAAAATTATTAGAAGGAAAATTGAATTCGTACGGCGAAGATGTTCAGTTCTTTCTCCTGTTTTTGATTAGTCGAAAAATCGAAATTCATATATTTATGAAGTTATGATCATAAATGTTATCATAACTTATATTCTAACTTTAATACATAATCATTTGTGCATTAAGAAAGATTTATTATAATTTGAACAAGAAAGTTCATTTAAAAAGGGTGACACTCTCGAGATGAATAACTCCTTTTCATACGTAAGTAAAAAACGTATTTTTTATATTTATTTGTTTTGTGTTTCTGAAATTCGTAGAAATCAATTTTCATTTTAAAATGAAACATTCAAAAATTTTTGTTAAAGATTATAGTTTGGGATTAGTTCTCTTTCTACTGTCGAAATTAAAAAGACAGTTTTTTAATTCCCGTTACATTTGTAGCATCGGTTGATCTAAAATTATTCAAAACTATATTATCTAGTCTTTTTTTTAACTGATTGCATATAAACAAACATAAACAAAAGGGCAAAAAACTCTTATAAAATTGTTTTTTTCTTAAAACAAATGTATAATCATTTCAATTTTGCCTTTCTTTTGATACTGTAAAACTGTTAATTGTTCATCTTTAAGATATCGCTTGAGAACTTTTAAGCAAATATCTTTTTATATTTTTAGTATTAAATAAAATTTCTTGGATTGGATTTAAAATATTTTTTACATCTTGAAAACCTTCAACTGAATCGTCCGAATTAGCACACGGTCTTCATTTTATCAATATCAGTATTTATCTTTTATCTGCTTGATAACTTTTAACAGTTAAATCACATCTTTTTCTGCACCGATACTATTTACTAAGAAGAAAAATCAAAACAGAATTTATTAAATTCTGAATAAAAAAATTATCAAATTTTGCTCAAATGTAAAAAATTACATTTTCTTTAAAAGATTATTAAATTATCTTCATATTTAATGCTTCATATATGGTATCGTGGAATGATCCTGGCTTTTCTAAATGCTTTTGGAGGTTATGAAATACTCTACCAATGATATCTTCAGATAATCCAACCTTTTCATGCTTATAGTAAAAATAGTCAATCCCCAGAACTTTCACTGCAGGTTTGAGAAACCGTCACACTAGGGAGTTGGGTTATTTTGAAAAGAGTCATTTAGTCACTTGCAAAGCAACAAGTAACGATCAAAATTTTGAGACAAGAAAAATAAGATAATGTCACAGTCCACTATGATAGCTACTCAACGCATACTATTTTTCCATGAGTCTTGCTTTCCTTAATGTTTTAGAAGCTTAAATTATTTTAAGATGATCTTAGTTTTTCTAAAATCTTTTGAAACTTATTTAATGTTCCACATTTGTTGTCTTTCGATGTTCTTAACTCTTCAGACAATTTCTGAGCGCTCTTTGAAGGGCTTTTTATTATCTTGCGTTTTGAAACCTTAGTGTTCGGTTTTGAGAAAATCATTAGAAACCGGTTTTCATTTTCTTCCGTTCCCAACAGCCACGTTTTTTCAAGTAATTTTGATGATTAAAATGTTGATTGTTTCCATGTCTTTAACCGATTGTATTAACTATTTGCGTATTTTCTTTTTGTATGCATTCCAAAAATTTTCTTCTTTAAAGATATTTCTATTGGTTCATTCATATTTCTTGTGTTTTTATACTTTGAATTTTTCTCGACTTTCTTTTTGCAGCATTCTTTGAGACACTTCGTTTTTGTTTTTTTATCTTGTCAATACTTCAATTTTTTAACTGATAAACAATAGTTATCCAACTCTTTCTTAAATTCAAATGTTGTTTCTTTTCTCTAAATATCTTGTTTCACTTTTAAGATTGCATTTTTTTCGGCGTCAGGACAATGTTTACAAATTCGAATTTAAAACATCAATACAATCCTGGATGGAACATTAAACTGCATCCAGTGGTGATGCTCATGTTCCGAGGTTCTGGAGGAGGATGGAGAATCTTTTCATGGTCTTTACTAATGTAATGAAGTGCCCGTCGGTGATCATTCTACTAGGAAGCGTGAAAGACAAAAAAATAGTCAATCTCGAGAATTATCATAATAGGTGCGAAAAACGATCAGACACAGTATTTGGGTTATTTTGAAAAGAGTCAATTAGTTAGCTACAGGTAAAGTGACTAGTAACAGTCTAAATTTCAATACAATAATACCTTAATTTTGATGGTCACATTCGTTACTATGCTACGGAGTGCCCACCAGAATTTAAGATCCAATTTTAGTCGAGTGATATGGCTATTTACTCAATTATATGATGACAGATTAATATTTTAGGCTATTGCTTTTTATTATAGATGGTCATATGTGATTTGAATTTCCTCAAAATAATTTTTTTCTACTGACTCTTTTATCATTGAAATTAATCGTTGCAAAAAAAGGCAAAATTTACAATCTAAGGTTTCCTAATTATAGAAAATTGTCACTCACTCTTCCGTGCTAAAGATCACTTTCTACTTCTTATCAATTATGTTTCTTTTTTTTTTGCATTCATATATAAAATGGGATACTTGCATTCATATATAAAATGGGATACTTGCATTCGTATATAAAATGGGATACTTGCATTCATATGTAAAAGGGAATACTTGCATTCATATATAAAATGGAATACTTGCATTCATATGTAAAATGGCATACTTGCATTCATATATAAAATGGGATACTTGCATTCATATATAAAATGGGATACTTGCATTCATATCTAAAATGGGATACATGCATTCATATATAAAATGGGATACTTGCATTCATATGTAAAATGCGATACTTGCATACAGATATATAATGGGATACTGACATTCATATATAAAATGGGATACTTGCATTCATATATAAAATGGGATACTTGCATTCAGATATAAAATGGGAAACTTGCATTCAGATGTAAAATAGGATACTTGCATTCATATATAAAATGGGATACTTGCGTTTATATATAAAATGGGATACTTGCATTCATATATAAAATGGGATACTTGCATTCATATGTAAAATGGGATACTTGCATTCATATATAAAATGGGATACTTGCATTCATATGTAAAATGGGATATTTGCATTCATTTATAAAATGGGATACTTGCATTCATATGTAAAATGGGATACTTGCATTCAGATAAAAAATGGGATACTTGCATTCATATATAAAATGGGATACTTGCATTCATATGTAAAATGGGATACTTGAATTCATATATAAAATGGGATACTTGCATTCATATGTAAAATGGGATACTTGCATTTATATATAAAATGGGATACTTGCATTCATATGCAACATGGGATATTGCATTCATATATAAAATGGGATACTTGCGTTTATATATAAAATGGGATACTTGCATTCAGATATAAAATGGGATACTTGCATTCATATATAAAATGGAATACTTGAATTTTTAAATAAAATGGGATACGGGTATTCATATATAAAATGGGATACTTGCGTTCATATATAAAATAGGATAATTGCATTCATATATAAAATTGGATACTTGCATTCATATATAAAATGGGATACTTGCATTCATATATAAAATGGGATACTTGCATTCAGATGAAAAATGGGATACTTGCATTCATATGTAAAATGGGATACTTGCATTCATATATAAAATGGGATACTTGCATTCATATGTAAAATGGGATACTTGCATTCATATGTAAAATGGGATACTTGCATTCATATATAAAATGGGATACTTGCATTCATATATAAAATGGAATACTTGCATTCATATGTAAAATGGGATACGTACATTCATACATAAAATGGGATACATGCATTCATATATAAAATGGGATACTTGCATTCATATATAAAATTGGATACTTCTATTCATATGTAAAATGGGATACTTGCATTCATATATAAAATGGGATACTTGTATTCATATATAAAATGGGATACTTGCATTCATATGTAAAATAGGATACTTGCATTTTTATATAAAATGGGATACTTGCATTCATATAAAAAATGGGATACTTGCATTTTTATATAAAATGGGATACTTGCATTCATATATAAAATGGGATACTTGCGTTCATATATAAAATGAGATACTTGTATTCATATATAAAATGGGATACTTGCATTCATATATAAAATGGGATACTTGCATTCATATGTAATATGGGATACTTGCATTTTTATATAAAATGGGATACTTGCATTCATCTGTAAAATTGGATACTTGCATTCATATGTAAAATGGGATACTTGCATTCATATATAAAATGGGATACATGCATTCATATGTAAAGTCAGATACTTGCATTCATATATAAAATGGGATACTTGCATTTATATATAAAATGGGATACTTGCATTCATATGTAAAATGGGTACTTGCATTTAGATATAAAATGGGATACTTGCATTCATATGTAAAATCGGATACTTGCATTCATATATAAAATGGGATACTTGCATTCATATGTAAAATGGGATACTTGCATTTAGATATAAAATGGGACACTTGCATTCATATGTAAAATGGGATACTTGCATTCATATATAAAATGGGATACTTGTATTCATATTTAAAATGGGATATTTGCATTCTTATATAAAATGGGATAATTGCATTCATATGTAAAATGGGATACTTGTGTTTATATATAAAATGGGATACGTGCATACATAAATAAAATGGGATACTTGCATTTTGAAATAAAATGGGACACTTGAATTCATATATAAAATGGGACTCTTGCATTCATATATAAAATAGGATACTTGCATTTTTATATAAAATGGGATACTTGCATTCATATATAAATGGGTTACTTGCATTCATATATAAAATGGGATACTTGCATTCATGTGTAAAATGGGATACTTGCATTTAGATATAAAATGGGATACTTGCATTCATATGTAAAATGGGATACTTGCATTCATATATAAAATGGGATACATGCGTTCATATATAAAATGGGATACTTGTGTTCATATATAAAATTGCATACTTGTATTCAGATGTTAAATGGGATACTTGCATTCCTATATAAAATGGGATACTTGCATTCATATGTAAAATGGGATACTTGCATTCATATATAAAATGGGATACTTGGATTCATATGTAATATGGGATACTTGCATTCATATATAAATTGGGATACTTGCATTCATATGTAAAATGGGATACTTGCATTTTTATATAAAATGGTTACTTGCATTCAGATATTAAAATGGGATACTTGCATTCATATGTAAAATGGGATACTTGCATTCATATATAAAATGGGATACTTACATTCATATGTAAAATGGGATACTTGCATTTTCATAAAAAATGGGATACTTGCATTCAGACATAAAATGGGATACTTGCATTCATAAGTAAAATGGGATACTTGCATTTAGATATAAAAATGGGATACTTGCATTCATATATAAAATGGGATACATAAATTTATATATAAAATGGGGTACTTTCTTTCATATGAAAAATTGGATACTTGCATTCATATATAAAATGGGATACTTGCGCTTATACATAAAATGGGATAAGTGCATTCATATATAAAATGGGATACTTGCATTCATATATAAAATGGGATACTTGCATTTATATATAAAATGGAATACTTGCGCTTATACATAAAATGGGATACGTGCATTCATATATAAAATGGGATACTTGCATTCATATATAAAATGGGATACTTGCATTTTTATATAAAATGGGATACTTGCATTCATATATAAAATGGGATACTTGCGTTCATATATAAAATGAGATAATGGCATTCATATATAAAATGGGATACTTGCATTCATATATAAAATGGGATACATGCGTTCATATATAAAATGGGATACTTGCATTCATATATAAAATTGGATACTTGTATTCATATGTAAAATGGGGTACTTGCATTCATATATAAAATGGGATACTTGCATTCATATGTAATATCGAATACTTGCATTTTTATATAAAATGGGATACTTGCATTCATATGTAAAATGGGATACTTGCATTCATATATAAAATGGGATACTTGCATTCATATATAAAATGGGATACTTGCATTCATGTATAAAATGGGATACTTGCATTCATATGTAAAATGGGATATATGCATTCATATATAAAATGGGATACTTGCATTTATATATAAAATGGGATACTTGCATTCATATGTAAAATGGGTACTTGCATTCATATGTAAAATGGGATACTTGCATTTAGATATATAATGGGATACTTGCATTAATATATAAAATAGGATATTGCATTGATATGTAAAATGGGAGACTTGCATTTAGATATATAATGGGATACTTGCATTCATATGTAAAATGGGATACTTGCATTCATATGTAAAATGGGATACTTGCATTCATATATAAAATGGGATAATTTTATTCATATTTAAAATGGGATACTTGCATTCATATACAAAATGGGATACTTGCATTCAGATATAAAACGGGATACTTGCATTCATATATAAAATGGGATACTTGCATTCATATGTAAAATGGGATACTTGCGTTTATATATAAAATGGGATACGTGCATACATAAATAAAATGTGATATTTGCATTTTTAAATAAAATGGGATACATGCATTCATATATAAAATAGGATACTTGCATTTTTCTATAAAATGGGATACTTGCATTCATATATAAAATGGGTTACTTGCATTCATATATAAAATGGGATACTTGCATTCATATGTAAAATGGGATACTTGCATTTAGATATAAAATGGGATACTTGCATTCATATGTAAAATGGGATACTTGCATTCATATATAAAATGAGATACTTGGATTCATATATAAAATGGGATACTTTCGTTCATATATAAAATGGGATACTTGTGTTCATATATAAAATTGGATACTTGTATTCATATGTTAAATGGGATACTTGCATTCCTATATAAAATGGGATACTTGCATTCCTATGTAAAATGGGATACTTGCATTCATATATAAAATGGGATACTTGGATTCATATGTAAAATGGGATACCTGCATTCATATATAAAATGGGATACTTGCATTCATATGTAAAATGGGATACTTGCATTTTTATATAAAATGATTACTTGCATTCATATGTAAAATGGTATACTTGCATTCATATATAAAATGGGATACTTGTATTCATATGTAAAATGGGATACTACCATTTAGATATAAAAATGGGATACTTGCATTCATATGTAAAATGGGACTCTTGCATTCATATATAAAATGTGATACTTACATTCGTATGTAAAATGGGATACTTGCATTTTTATAAAAAATGGGATACTTGCATTCATACATAAAATGTGATACTTGCATTCATATGTAAAATGGGATACACTCATTGTTATATAAAATGGGATACTTGCATTCATATATAAAATGGGATACTTGCATTTATATATAAAATGGGGTACTTTCTTTCATATGCAAAATTGGATACTTGCATTCATATATAAAATAGGATACTTGCACTTATACATAAAATGGGACACTTGCATTCATATATAAAATGGGATACTTGCATTCATATATAAAATGGGATACTTGCATTTTTATGTGAAATAGGATACTTGCATTCATATATAAAATGGGATACTTGCGTTCATATATAAAATGAGATACTTGCATTCATATATAAAATGGGATACTCGCATTCATATATAAAATAGGATACTTGCATTCATATATAAAATGGGATACTTGCATTCATATATAAAATGAGATACTTGCATTCATATAAAAAAATTGGATACTTGCATTCATATGTAAAATGGGATACTTGCATTCAGATATAAAATGGGATATATGCATTCATATTTAAAATGGGATACTTGCATTCATATATAAAATGGGATGCTTGCATTCATATATAAAATGGGATACTTGCATTCATATGTAAAATGGGATACTTGCATTCATATATAGAATGGGATATTTGCATTCATATTTAAAATGGGATACTTGCATTCATATATAAAATGGGATACTTGCATCAATATGTAAAATGGGATACTTTCATTCATATATAAAATGGGATACTTGCATTCATATATAAAATGGGATACTTGCATTCAGATATAAAATGGGATACTTGCATTCATATGTAATATGGGATACTTGCATTCATATATAAAATGGGATACTTGCATTCATATGTAAAATGGGATACTTGCATTCAGATTCAAAATGGGATACTTGCATTCATATATAAAATGGGATACTTGCATTCATATGTAAAATGGGATACTTGCATTCATATGTAAAAAGGGATACTTGCATTCATATATAAAATGGGATACTTGCATTCATATGTAAAATGGGATACTTGCATTCATATATAAAATGGGATATTGCATTGATATGTAAAATGGGATTCTTGCATTTAGATGTAAAATGGGATACTTGCATTCATATATAAAACGGGATACTTGCATTCATATGTAAAATGGGATACTTGCATTCATATATAAAATGGGATACTTGGATTCATATGTAATATGGGATACTTGCATTCATATATAAAATGGGGTACTTGCATTCAGATATTAAAATGGGATACTTGCATTCATATGTAAAATGGGGTACTTGCATTCAGATATTAAAATGGGATACTTGCATTCATATGTAAAATGGGATACTTGCATTCATATATAAAATGGGATACTTACATTCATATGTAAAATGGGATACTTGCATTTTTATAAAAAATGGGATACTTGCATTTAGACATAAAATGGGATACTTGCATTCATAAGTAAAATGGGATACTTGCATTTTTATATAAAATGGGATACTTGCATTCATATATAAAATGGGATACTTGCGCTTATACATAAAATGGGATACGTGCATTCATATATAAAATGGGATACTTGCATTTATATACAAAATGGGGTACTTTCTTTCATATGCAAAATTGGATACTCTCATTCATATATAAAATGGGGTACTTGCGCTTATACATAAAATGGGATACGTGCATTCATATATAAAATGGGATACTTGCATTCATATATAAAATGGGATACTTGCATTTTTATATAAAATGGGATACTTGCATTCATATATAAAATGGGATACTTGCGTTCATATATAAAATGAGATAATTGCATTCATATATAAAATGGGATACTTGCATTCATATATAAAATGGGATACATGCGTTCATATGTAAAATGGGATACTTGCATTCATATATAAAAAGGGATACTTGCATTCATATGTAATATCGGATACTTGCATTTTTATATAAAATGGGATACTTGCATTCATATGTAAAATGGGATACTTGCATTCATATATAAAATGGGATACTTGCATTCATATGTAAAATGGGATACTTGCATTCATGTATAAAATGGGATACTTGCATTCATATGTAAAATGGGATATATGCATTCATATATAAAATGGGATACTTGCATTTATATAGAAAATGGGATACTTGCATTCATATGTAAAATGGGTACTTGCATTCATATGTAAAATGGGATACTTGCATTTAGATATATAATGGGATACTTGTATTAATATATAAAATAGGATATTGCATTGATATGTAAAATGGGATACTTGCATTTAGATATATAATGGGATACTTGCATTCATATGTAAAATGGGATACTTGCATTCATATGTAAAATGGGATACTTGCATTCATATATAAAATGGGATACTTTTATTCATATTTAAAATGGTATACTTGCATTCATATACAAAATGGGATACTTGCATTCAGATATAAAACGGGATACTTGCCTTCATATATAAAATGGAATACTTGCATTCATATGTAAAATGGGATACTTGTGTTTATATATAAAATGGGATACGTGCATACATAAATAAAATGTGATATTTGCATTTTTAAATAAAATGGGATACATGCATTCATATATAAAATGGGATACTTGCATTCATATATAAAATAGGATACTTGCATTTTTATATAAAATGGGATACTTGCATTCATATATAAAATGGGTTACTTGCATTCATATATAAAATGGGATACTTGCATTCATATGTAAAATGGGATACTTGCATTTTGATATAAAATGGGATACTGGCATTCATATGTAAAATGGGATACTTGCATTCATATATAAAATGAGATACTTGGATTCATATATAAAATGGGATACCTGCGTTCATATATAAAATGGGATACTTGTGTTCATATATAAAATTGGATACTTGTATTCATATGTTAAATGGGATACTTGCATTCCTATATAAAATGGGATACTTGCATTCCTATGTAAAATGGGATACTTGCATTCATATATAAAATGGGATACTTGGATTCATATGTAAAATGGGATACCTGCATTCATATATAAAATGGGATACTTGCATCCATATGTAAAATGGGATACTTGCATTTTTATATAAAATGATTACTAGCATTCATATGTAAAATGGGATACTTGCATTCATATATAAAATGGGATACTTGTATTCATATGTAAAATGGGATACTAGCATTTAGATATAAAAATGGGATACTTGCATTCATATGTAAAATGGGATACTTGCATTCATATATAAAATGGGATACTTACATTCATATGTAAAATGGGATACTTGCATTTTTATAAAAAATGGGATACTTGCATTCATACATAAAATGTGATACTTGCATTCATATGTAAAATGGGATACACTCATTTTTATATAAAATGGGATACTTGCATTCATATATAAAATGGGATACTTGCATTTATATATAAAATGGGGTACTTTCTTTCATATGCAAAATTGGATACTTGCATTCATATATAAAATAGGATACTTGCATTCATATATAAAATGGGATACTTGCATTTTTATATGAAATAGGATACTTGCATTCATATACAAAATGGGATACTTGCTTTCATATATAAAATGAGATACTTGCATTCATATATAGAATGGGATACTCGAATTCACATATAAAATGGGATACTTGCATTCATATATTAAATGGGATACATGCATTCATATATAAAATGAGATACTTGCATTCATATAAAAAAATGGGATACTTGCATTCATATGTAAAATGGGATACTTGCATTCAGATATAAAATGGGATATTTGCATTCATATTTAAAATGGGATACTTGCATTCATATATAAAATGGGATACTTGCATCCATATGTAAAATGGGATACTTGCGTTCATATATAAAATGGGATACTTGCATTCATATATAAAATGAGATACTTGCATTCATATAAAAAATGGGATACTTGCATTCAGATATAAAATGGGATATTTGCATTCATATGTAAAATGGGATACTTGCATTCATATATAAAATGGGATATTTGCATTCATATTTAAAATGGGATACTTGCATCCATATGTAAAATGGGATACTTGCATTCATATATAAAATGGGATACTTGCATTCATTTATAAAATGGGATACTTGCATTCAGATATAAAATGGGATACTTGCATTCATATGTAATATGGGATACTTGCATTCATATATAAAATGGGATACATGCAATCAGATTCAAAATGGGATACTTGCATTCATATATAAAATGGGATACTTGCATTCATATGTAAAATGGGATACTTGCATTCATATATAAAATGGGATACTTACATTCATATGTAAAATGGGATACTTGCATTCATATATAAAATGAGATATTGCATTGATATGTAAAAAGGGATTCTTGCATTCAGATGTAAAATGGGATACTTGCATTCATATATAAAATGGGATACTTGCATTCAGATAAAAAATGGGATACTTGCATTCATATATAAAATGGGATACTTGCATTCATATGTAAAATGGGATACTTGCGTTCATATATAAAATGGGATACTAACATTCATATGTAAAATGGGATACTTGCATTCATATATAAAATGGGATACTTGCATTCATATATAAAATGGGATACTTGCATTCATTTGTAAAATGGGATACTTGCATTCATATATAAAATGGGCTACTTGCATTCATTTGTAAAATGGGATACTTGCATTCATATATAAAATGGGATACTTGCATTCATATGTAAAATGGGATACTTGCATTCGTGAATAAAATTGGATATTGCATTCATATATAAAATGGGATACTTGCATTCATATATAAAATGCGATACTTGCATTCATATCTAAAATGGCATACATGCATTTATATATAAAATGGGATACTTGCATTCATATATAAAATTGGATACTTGCATTCTCATGTAAATTGGCACACTTTCATTAATATATAAAATGGGATACTTGCATTCATATGTAAAATGGGATACCTGCATTCATATGTAAAATGGAATACTTGCATTCATATATCAAATGGGATACTTGCATTCATATGTAAAATGGGATACTTGCATTCATATATACAATTGGATACTTGTATTCATATGTAAAATGGGATACATGCATTCATATATAAAATGGGATACTTGTATTCATATGTAAAATGGGATACTTGTATTAATATATAAAATGGGATACTTGAATTCATATGTAAAATGGGATACTTGCATTCTTATATAAAATGGAATACTTGCATTCATATGTAAAATGGGATACTTGTATTCGTATATAAAATGGGATACTTGCATTCATATGTAAAATGGGATACTTGCATTCATATATAAAATGGGATACTTGCGTTCCTATATAAAATGGGATACTTGCATTCATATATAAAATAGATACTTGCATTCATATGTAAAATGGGATACATGCATTCGTGAATAAAATTGGATACTTGCATTCATATGTAAAATGGAATACCTGCATTCATATGTAAAATGGGATACTTGCATTCATATACAAAATGGGATACTTACATTCATATGTAAAATGGGATACTTGCATTTTTATAAAAAATGGGATACTTGCATTCATACATAAAATGTGATACTTGCATTCATATGTAAAATGGGATACACTCATTTTTAAATAAGATGGGATACTTGCATTCATATATAAAATGGGATACTTGCATTTATATATAAAATGGGGTACTTTCTTTCATATGCAAAATTGGATACTTGCATTCATATATAATATAGGATACTTGCATTCATATATAAAATGGGATACTTGCATTTTTATATGAAATAGGATACTTGCATTCATATACAAAATGGGATACTTGCGTTCATATATAAAATGAGATACTTGCATTCATATATAAAATGGGATACTCGCATTCATATATAAAATGGGATACTTGCATTCATATATAAAATGGGATACATGCATTCATATATAAAATGAGATACTTGCATTCATATAAAAAAATGGGATACTTGCATTCATATATAAAATGGGATACATGCATTCATATATAAAATGGGATACTTGCATCCATATGTAAAATGGGATACTTGCATTCATATATAAAATGGGATACTTGCATTCATATATAAAATGAGATACTTGCATTCATATAAAAAATGGGATACTTGCATTCAGATATAAAATGGGATATTTGCATTCATATGTAAAATGGGATACTTGCATTCATATATAAAATGGGATATTTGCATTCATATTTAAAATGGGATACTTGCATCCATATGTAAAATGGGATACTTGCATTCATATATAAAATGGGATACTTGCATTCATATATAAAATGGGATACTTGCATTCAGATATAAAATGGGATACTTGCATTCATATGTAATATGGGATACTTGCGTTCATATATAAAATGGGATAATAACATTCATATGTAAAATGGGATACTTGCATTCAGATAGAAAATGGGATACTTGCATTCATATATAAAATGGGATACTTGCATTCATATATAAAATGGGATACTTGCATTTGTATGTAAAATGGGATACTTGCATTCATATATAAAATGGGATGCTTGCATTTATATATAAAATGGGATACTTGCATTCATATATAAAATGGGATACTTGCATTCGTATAGAAAATGGGAAACTTGCGTTTATATATAATGGGATACTTGCATTCATATATAAACTGGGATACTTGCATTAATATATAAAATGGAATACTTGCATTTTTAAATAAAATGGGATACTTGCATTCATATATAAAATGGGATACTTGCGTTCATATATGAAATGGGATACTTGCATTCATATATAAAATTGAATACTTGCATTCTCATGTAAATTGGCATACTTTCATTAATATATATAAAATGGGATACTTGCATTCATATGTAAAATGGGATACTTGCATTCATTTGTAAAATGGGATACTTGCATTCATATGTAAAATGGGGTACTTGCATTCATATTTAAAATGGGATACTTGCATTCATATATAAAATGGGATACTTGCATTCATATGTAAAATGGGATACTTGCATTCGTGAATAAAATTGGATATTGCATTCATATATAAAATAGGATACTTGCATTCATACATAAAATGGGATACTTGCATTCATATCTAAATGACATACATGCATTTATATATAAAATGGGATACTTGCATTCATATATAAAATTGGATACTTGCATTCTCATGTAAATTGGCATACTTTCATTAATATATAAAATGGGATACTTGCATTCATATGTAAAATGGGATACCTGCATTCATATGTAAAATGGGATACTTGCATTCATATATAAAATGGGATACTTGCATTCATATGTAAAATGGGATACTTGCATTCATATATACAATTGGATACTTGTATTCATATGTAAAATGGGATACATGCATTCATATATAAAATGGGATACTTGCATTCATATGTAAAATGGGATACTTGTATTAATATATAAAATGGGATACTTGAATTCATATGTAAAATGGGATACTTGCATTCATATATAAAATGGAATACTTGCATTCATATGTAAAATGGGATACTTGTATTCGTATATAAAATGGGATACTTGCATTCATATGTAAAATGGTATACTTGCATTCATATATAAAATGGGATACTTGCGTTCCTATATAAAATGGGATACTTGCATTCATATATAAAATAGATACTTGCATTCATATGTAAAATGGGATACATGCATTCGTGAATAAAATTGGATACTTGCATTCATATGTAAAATGGTATACCTGCATTCATATGTAAAATGGGATACTTGCATTCATATATAAAATGGGATACTTACATTCATATGTAAAATGGGATACTTGCATTTTTATATAAAATGGGATACTTGCATTCATACATAAAATGGGATACTTACGTTCCTATATAAAATGGGATACTTGCATTCATATATAAAATAGATACTTGCATTCATATGTAAAATGGGATACATGCATTCGTGAATGAAATTGGATACTTGCATTCATATGTAAAATGGGATACCTGCATTCATATGTAAAATTGGATACTTGCATTCATATATAAAATTGGATACTTGAATTCATATGTAAAATGGGATACTTGCATTCATATATAAAATGGGATACTTGCATTCATATGTAAAATGGGATACTTGCATTCATATATAAAATGGGATACTTACATTCTTATGTAAAATGGGATATTTGCATTTTTATATAAAATGGGATACTTGCATTCATACATAAAATGGGATACTTGCATTCATATGTAAAATGGGATACTTGCATTTTTATATAAAATAGTATACTTGCATTCATATATAAAATGGGATACTTGCATTTATGTATAAAATGGGGTACTTTCTTTCATATGCAAATATGGATACTTGCATTCATATATAAAATGGGATACTTGCACTTATATATAAAATGGGATACTTGCATTCATATGTAAAATGGGATACTTGCATTCATATATAAAATGGGATACTTGCGTTCATATATAAAATGAGATATTTGCATTCATATATAAAATGGGATACTCGCATTCATATATAAAATGGGATACTTGCGTTCATATATAAAATGGGATACTTGCATTCATATATAAAATTGGATACTTGTATTCATATGTAAAATGGGATACTTTAATTCATATATAAAATGGAATACTTGCATTCATATGTAAAATGGGATACTTGCATTCATGTATAAAATGGGATACTTGCATTCATATGTAAAATGGAATAATTGAATTCATATATAAAATGGGATACTTGCATTCATATATAAAATGGGATACTTGCATTCATATATAAAATGGGATACTTGCATTCATATGCAAAATGGGATACTTGCATTCATATATAAAATGGGATACTTGCATTCATATATAAAATGGGATACTTGAATTCATATATAAAATGGATATTTGCATTCATATATAAACTGGGATACATGCATTCATATGTAAAATGGGATACTTTCATTCATATATACAATGTGATACTTGTATTTATATATAAAATGGGATACTTTAATTCATATATAAAATGGAATACTTGCATTCATATGTAAAATGGGATACTTGCATTCATGTATAAAATGGGATACTTGCATTCATATGTAAAATGGAATAATTGAATTCATATATAAAATGGGATACTTGCATTCATATATAAAATGGGATACTTGCATTCATATATAAAATGGGATACTTGCATTCATATGCAAAATGGGATACTTGCATTCATATATAAAATGGGATACTTGCATTCATATATAAAATGGGATACTTGCGTTCATATATAAAATGGGATACTTGAATTCATATATAAAATGGATATTTGCATTCATATATAAACTGGGATACATGCATTCATATGTAAAATGTGATACTTGCATTTTTATATAAAATGGGAGACTTGCATTCATATATAAAATGGGATACTTGTATTCAAATGTGAAATGGGATACTTGCATTCATATATAAAATGGGATACTTGCATTCATATGTAAAATGGGATACTTGCATTTTTATATAAAATAAGATACTTGCATTCATACATAAAATGGGATACTTGCATTCATATATAAAATGGGATACTTGCATTCATATATAAAATGGGGTACTTACTTCATATACAAAATGGGATACTTGCATTCATATATAAAATGGAATACTTGCATTCATATATAAAATGGGATACTTGCATTTTTATATAAAATTGGATACTTGCATTCATATATAAAATGGGATACTTGCATTCATATATAAAATGGGATACTTGCGTTCATTTATAAAATGGGTTACTTGCATTCATATGTAAAATTGGATACTTGCATTCATATATAAAATTGGATACTTGAATTCATATGTAAAATGGGATACTTGCATTCATATATAAAATGGGATACTTGCATTCATATGTAAAATGGGATACTTGCATTCATATATAAAATGGGATACTTACATTCTTATGTAAAATGGGATATTTGCATTTTTATATAAAATGGGATACTTGCATTCATACATAAAATGGGATACTTGCATTCATATGTAAAATGGGATACTTGCATTTTTATATAAAATAGTATACTTGCATTCATATATAAAATGGGATACTTGCATTTATGTATAAAATGGGGTACTTTCTTTCATATGCAAATATGGATACTTGCATTCATATATAAAATGGGATACTTGCACTTATATATAAAATGGGATACTTGCATTCATATGTAAAATGGGATACTTGCATTCATATATAAAATGGGATACTTGCGTTCATATATAAAATGAGATATTTGCATTCATATATAAAATGGGATACTCGCATTCATATATAAAATGGGATACTTGCGTTCATATATAAAATGGGATACTTGCATTCATATATAAAATTGGATACTTGTATTCATATGTAAAATGGGATACTTTAATTCATATATAAAATGGAATACTTGCATTCATATGTAAAATGGGATACTTGCATTCATGTATAAAATGGGATACTTGCATTCATATGTAAAATGGAATAATTGAATTCATATATAAAATGGGATACTTGCATTCATATATAAAATGGGATACTTGCATTCATATGTAAAATGGGATACTTGTATTCATATATAAAATGGGATACTTGCATTCATATGTAAAATGGGATACTTGCATTCATATATAAAATGGGATACTTGCATTCGTATATAAAATGGGATACTTGCGTTCATATATAAAATGGGATACTTGAATTCATATATAAAATGGATATTTGCATTCATATATAAACTGGGATACTTGCATTCATATGTAAAATGGGATACTTTCATTCATATATACAATGTGATACTTGTATTTATATATAAAATGGGAGACTTGCATTCATATATAAAATGGGATACTTGTATTCAAATGTGAAATGGGATACTTGCATTCATATATAAAATGGGATACTTGCATTCATATGTAAAATGCGATACTTGCATTTTTATATAAAATAAGATACTTGCATTCATACATAAAATGGGATACTTGCATTCATATGTAAAATGGGATACCTGCATTCATATGTAAAATGGGATACTTGCATTCATATATAAAATGGGGTACTTACTTCATATACAAAATGGGATACTTGCATTCATATATAAAATGGAATACTTGCATTCATATATAAAATGGGATACTTGCATTTTTATATAAAATTGGATACTTGCATTCATATATAAAATGGGATACTTGCATTCATATATAAAATGGGATACTTGCGTTCATTTATAAAATGGGTTACTTGCATTCATATGTAAAATTGGATACTTGCATTCATATATAAAATTGGATACTTGAATTCATATGTAAAATGGGATACTTGCATTCATATATAAAATGGGATACTTGCATTCATATGTAAAATGGGATACTTCCATTCATATATAAAATGGGATACTTACATTCTTATGTAAAATGGGATATTTGCATTTTTATATAAAATGGGATTCTTGCATTCATACATAAAATGGGATACTTGCATTCATATGTAAAATGGGATACTTGCATTTTTATATAAAATAGTATACTTGCATTCATATATAAAATGGGATACTTGCATTTATGTATAAAATGGGGTACTTTCTTTCATATGCAAATATGGATACTTGCATTCATATATAAAATGGGATACTTGCGCTTATATATAAAATGGGATACTTGCATTCATATATAAAATGGGATACTTGCATTCATATATAAAATGGGATACTTGCGTTCATATATAAAATGAGATATTTGCATTCATATATAAAATGGGATACTCGCATTCATATATAAAATGGGATACTTGCGTTCATATATAAAATGGGATACTTGCATTCATATATAAAATTGGATACTTGTATTCATATGTAAAATGGGATACTTTAATTCATATATAAAATGGAATACTTGCATTCATATGTAAAATGGGATACTTGCATTCATGTATAAAATGGGATACTTGCATTCATATGTAAAAATGAATAATTGAATTCATATATAAAATGGGATACTTGCATTCATATATAAAATGGGATACTTGCATTTTTATATAAAATGGGATACTTGCATTCATACATAAAATGGGATACTTGCATTCATATGTAAAATGGGATACCTGCATTCATATGTAAAATGGGATACTTGCATTCATATATAAAATGGAATACTTGCATTCATATGTAAAATGGGATACTTGCATTCATATATAAAATTGGATACTTGTATTCATATGTAAAATGGGATACATGCATTCATATATAAAATGGGATACTTGCATTCATATGTAAAATGGGATACTTGTATTCATATATAAAATGGGATACTTGAATTCCTATGTAAAATGGGATACTTGCATTCATATATAAAATGGAATACTTGCATTCATATGTAAAATGGGATACTTGTATTCGTATATAAAATGGGATACTTGCATTCATATGTAAAATGGGATACTTGCATTCATATATAAAATGGGATACTTGCGTTCATATATATAATGGGATACTTGCATTCATATATAAAATAGATACTTGCATTCATATATAAACTGGGATACTTGCATTGATATTAAAATGGGATACTTGCATTCATATGTAAAATGGGATACCTGCATTCATATGTAAAATGGGATACTTGCATTCATATATAAAATGGGATACTTGCATTTTTATATAAAATGGGATACTTGCATTCATACATAAAATGGGATACTTGCATTCATATGTAAAATGGGATACTTGCATTTTTATATAAAATGGGATACTTGCATTCATATATAAAATGGGATACCTGCATTTATATATCAAATGGGGTACTTTCTTTCATATGCAAAATTGGATACTTGCATTCATATATAAAATGGTATTTTTGCGCCTATATATAAAATAGGATACTTGCATTCATATATAAAATGGGATACTTGCATTCATATATAAAATGGGATACTTGCATTTTTATATAAAATGGGATACTTGCATTTATATATAAAATGGAATACTGCATTCATATGTAAAATTGGATACTTGCATTCATATATAAAATGGGATACTCGCATTCATATGTAAAATGGGATACTTGCATTCATGTATAAAATGGGATACTTGCATTCATATATAAAATGGGATACTTGCATTCATATATAAAATGGGATACTTGCATTCATATGTAAAATGGGATACTTGCATTCATATATAAAATGGGATACTTGCATTCATATATAAAATGGGATACCTGCATTTATATATCAAATGGGGTACTTTCTTTCATATGCAAAATTGGATACTTGCATTCATATATAAAATGGGATACTTGCGCTTATATATAAAATGGGATACTTGCATTCATATATAAAATGGGATACTTGCATTCATATATAAAATGGGATACTTGCATTTTTATCTAAAATGGGATACTTGCATTTATATATAAAATGGAATACTGCATTCATATGTAAAATTAAATACTTGCATTCATATATAAAATGGGATACTCGCATTCATATATAAAATGGGATACTTGCGTTCATATATAAAATGGGATACTTGCATTCATATATAAAATGGGATACTTGTATTCATATGTAAAATGGGATACTTGAATTCATATATAAAATGGGATACTTGCATTCATATGTAAAATGGGATACTTGCATTCATGTATAAAATGGGATACATGCATTCATATGTAAAATGGGATACTTGCATTCATGTATAAAATGGGATACTTGCATTCATATGTAAAATGGGATACTTGCATTCATATATAAAATGGGATACTTGCATTCATATGTAAAATGGGATACTTGCATTCATATATAAAATGGGATACTTGCGTTCATATATAAAATGGGATACTTGCATTCATATATAAAATAGATACTTGCATTCATATATAAACTGGGCTACTTGCATTCATATTAAAATGGGATACTTGCATTCATATGTAAAATGGGATACCTGTATTCATATGTAAAATGGGATACTTGCATTCATATATAAAATGGGATACTTACATTCATATGTAAAATGGGATACTTGTATTTTTATATAAAATGGGATACTTGCATTCATACATAAAATGGGATACTTGCATTCATATGTAAAATGGTATACTTGCATTTTTATATAAAATGGGATACTTGCATTCATATATAAAATGGGACACCTGCATTTATATATCAAATGGGGTACTTTCTTTCATATGCAAAATTGGATACTTGCATTCATATATAAAATGGGATACTTGCGCTTATATATAAAATGGGATACTTGCATTCATATATAAAATCGGATACTTGCATTCATATGTAAAATGGGATACTTGCATTCATATGTAAAATGGGATACTTGCATTCATATATAAAATGGGATACCTGCATTTATATATCAAATGGGGTACTTTCTTTCATATGCAAAATTGGATACTTGCATTCATATATAAAATGGGATACTTGCGCTTATATATAAAATGGGATACTTGCATTCATATATAAAATGGGATACTTGCATTCATATATAAAATGGGATACTTGCATTTTTATATAAAATTGGATACTTGCATTTATATATAAAATGGAATACTGCATTCATATGTAAAATTGGATACTCGCATTCATATATAAAATGGGATACTTGCGTTCATATATAAAATGGGATACTTGCATTCATATATAAAATGGGATACTTGTATTCATATGTTAAATGGGATACTTGAATTCATATATAAAATGGGATACTTGCATTCATATGTAAAATGGGATACTTGCATTCATGTATAAAATGGGATACTTGCATTCATATGTAAAATGGGATAATTCCATTCATATATAAAATGGGATACTTGCATTCATATATAAAATGGGATACTTGCATTCATATGTAAAATGGGATACTTGCATTCATATATAAAATGGAATACTTGCATTTATATGTAAAATGGGATACTTGTATTCGTATATAAAATGGGATACTTGCATTCATATGTAAAATGGGATACTTCCATTCATATATAAAATGGGATACTTGCGTTCATATATAAAATGGGATACTTGCATTCATATATAAAATAGATACTTGCAGTCATATATAAACTGGGATACTTGCATTCATATTAAAATGGGATACTTGCATTCATATGTAAAATGGGATACCTGCATTCATATGTAAAATGGGATACTTGCATTCATATATAAAATGGGATACTTACATTCATATGTAAAATGGGATACTTGCATTTTTATATAAAATGGGATACTTGCATTCATACATAAAATGGGATACTTGCATTCATATGTAAAATGGGATACTTGCATTTTTATATAAAATGGGATACTTGCATTCATATATAAAATGGGATACCTGCATTTATATATCAAATGGGGTACTTTCTTTCATATGCAAAATTGGATACTTGCATTCATATATAAAATGGGATACTTGCGCTTATATATAAAATGGGATACTTGCATTCATATATAAAATGGGATACTTGCATTCATATATAAAATGGGATACTTGCATTTTTATATAAAATGGGATACTTGCATTTATATATAAAATGGAATACTGCATTTATATGTAAAATTGGATACTTGCATTCATATATAAAATGGGATACTTGCATTCATATATAAAATGGGATACTTGCGTTCATATATAAAATGGGATACTTGCATTCATATATAAAATGGGATACTTGTATTCATATGTAAAATGGGATACTTGAATTCATATATAAAATGGGATACTTGTATTCATATGTAAAATGGGATACTTGCATTCATGTATAAAATGGGATACTTGCATTCATATGTAAAATGGGATAATTGCATTCATATATAAAATGGGATACTTGCATTCATATATAAAATGGGATACTTGCATTCATATGTAAAATGGGATACTTGCATTCATATGTAAAATGGGATACTTACATTCATATGTAAAATGGGATACATGCATTCATATATAAAATTGGATACTTGTATTCATATGTAAAATGGGATACTTGCATTCATATATAAAATGGGATACTTGCATTCATATGTAAAATGGGATACTTGTATTCATATAGAAAATGGGATACTTGCATTCATATGTAAAATGGGATACTTGCATTCATATAATTACATGGGATACTTGCATTCATATGTAAAATGGGATACTTGCATTCATATATACAATGTGATACTTGCATTTTTATATAAAATGGGAGACTTGCATTCATATATTAAATGGGATACTTGTATTCATATGTAAAATGGGATACTTGCATTCATATATAAAATGTGATACTTGCATTCATATGTAAAATGGGATAATTGCATTTTTATATAAAATGGGATACTTGCATTCATACTTAAAATGGGATACTTGCATTGATATGTAAAATGGGATACCTGCATTCATATATAAAATGGGATACTTGCATTCATATAATTAAATGGGATACTTGCATTCATATGTAAAATGGGATACTTGCATTCATATATAAAATTGGATACTTGTATTCATATGTAAAATGGGATACTTGCATTCATATATAAAATGGGATACTTGCATTCATATGTAAAATGGGATACTTGCATTCATATATAAAATGGGATACTTGCGTTCATATATAAAATGGGATACTTGCATTCATATATAATGGATACTTGCATTCATATATAAACTGGGATACTTGCATTCATATTAAAATGGGATACTTGCATTCATATGTAAAATGGGATACCTGCATTCATATGTAAAATGGGATACTTGTATTTATATATAAAATGGGATACTTACATTCATATGTAAAATGGGATACTTGCATTTTTATATAAACTGGGATACTTGCATTCATACATAAAATGGGATACTTGCATTCATATGTAAAATGGGATACTTGCATTTTCATATAAAATGGGATACTTGCATTCATATATAAAATGGGATACCTGCATTTATATATCAAATGGTGTACTTTCTTTCATATGCAAAATTGGATACTTGCATTCATATATAAAATGGGATACTTGCGCTTATATATAAAATGGGATACTTGCATTCATATATAAAATGGGATACTTGCATTCATATATAAAATGGGATACTTGCATTTTTATATAAAATGGGATACTTGCATTTATATATAAAATGGAATACTTGCATTCATATGTAAAATGGCTAATTGCATTCATATATAAAATGGGATACTTGCATTCATATATAAAATGGGATACTTGCATTCATATGTAAAATGGGATACTTGCATTCATATGTAAAATGGGATACTTACATTCATATGTAAAATGGGATATTTGCATTCATATATAAAATTGGATACTTGTATTCATATGTAAAATGGGATACTTGCATTCATATATAAAATGGGATACTTGCATTCATATGTAAAATGGGATACTTGAATTCATATATAAAATGGGATACTTGTATTCATATGTAAAATGGGATACTTGCATTCATGTATAAAATGGGATACTTGCATTCATATGTAAAATGGGATAATTGCATTCATATATAAAATGGGATACTTGCATTCATATATAAAATGGGATACTTGCATTCATATGTAAAATGGGATACTTGCATTCATATGTAAAATGGGATACTTACATTCATATGTAAAATGGGATACATGCATTCATATATAAAATTGGATACTTGTATTCATATGTAAAATGGGATACTTGCATTCATATATAAAATGGGATACTTGCATTCATATGTAAAATGGGATACTTGTATTCATATAGAAAATGGGATACTTGCATTCATATGTAAAATGGGATACTTGCATTCATATAATTACATGGGATACTTGCATTCATATGTAAAATGGGATACTTGCATTCATATATACAATGTGATACTTGCATTTTTATATAAAATGGGAGACTTGCATTCATATATTAAATGGGATACTTGTATTCATATGTAAAATGGGATACTTGCATTCATATATAAAATGTGATACTTGCATTCATATGTAAAATGGGATAATTGCATTTTTATATAAAATGGGATACTTGCATTCATACTTAAAATGGGATACTTGCATTGATATGTAAAATGGGATACCTGCATTCATATATAAAATGGGATACTTGCATTCATATAATTAAATGGGATACTTGCATTCATATGTAAAATGGGATACTTGCATTCATATATAAAATTGGATACTTGTATTCATATGTAAAATGGGATACTTGCATTCATATATAAAATGGGATATTTGCATTCATATGTAAAATGGGATACTTGCATTCATATATAAAATGGGATACTTGCGTTCATATATAAAATGGGATACTTGCATTCATATATAATGGATACTTGCATTCATATATAAACTGGGATACTTGCATTCATATTAAAATGGGATACTTGCATTCATATGTAAAATGGGATACCTGCATTCATATGTAAAATGGGATACTTGTATTTATATATAAAATGGGATACTTACATTCATATGTAAAATGGGATACTTGCATTTTTATATAAACTGGGATACTTGCATTCATACATAAAATGGGATACTTGCATTCATATGTAAAATGGGATACTTGCATTTTCATATAAAATGGGATACTTGCATTCATATATAAAATGGGATACCTGCATTTATATATCAAATGGTGTACTTTCTTTCATATGCAAAATTGGATACTTGCATTCATATATAAAATGGGATACTTGCGCTTATATATAAAATGGGATACTTGCATTCATATATAAAATGGGATACTTGCATTCATATATAAAATGGGATACTTGCATTTTTATATAAAATGGGATACTTGCATTTATATATAAAATGGAATACTTGCATTCATATGTAAAATGGCTAATTGCATTCATATATAAAATGGGATACTTGCATTCATATATAAAATGGGATACTTGCATTCATATGTAAAATGGGATACTTGCATTCATATGTAAAATGGGATACTTACATTCATATGTAAAATGGGATATTTGCATTCATATATAAAATTGGATACTTGTATTCATATGTAAAATGGGATACTTGCATTCATATATAAAATGGGATACTTGCATTCATATGTAAAATGGGATACTTGTATTCATATATAAAATGGGACACTTGCATTCATATGTAAAATGGGATACTTGCATTCATATATAAAATGGGATACTTGCATTCATATGTAAAATGGGATACTTGTATTCATATATAAAATGGGATACTTGCATTCATATGTAAAATGGGATACTTGCATTCATATATAAAATGGGATACTTGCATTCATATGTAAAATGGGATACTTGTATTCATATATAAAATGGGATACTTGCATTCATATGTAAAATGGGATACTTGCATTCATATATAAAATGGGATACTTGCATTCATATATAAAATGGTTTACTTGCGTTCATATATAAAATGGGATACTTGCATTCATATATAAAATGGATACTTGCATTCATATATAAACTTGGATACTTGCATTCATATGTAAAATGGGCTACTTGCATTCATATATACAATGTGATACTTGCATTTTTATATAAAATGGGAGACTGCATTCATATATAAAATGGGATACTTCCGTTTATATATAAAATGGGACACTTGCATTCATATATAAAATGGGATACTCGCCTTCATATATAAAATGGGATACATGCGTTCATATATAAAATGGGATACTTGCGTTCATCTTGTCGACTGATATTTGTCTTATTTAGTCCAGGTTAAAAGTACAGCTAGAGTAAGCTAAAGTCTTAGAACCTATTTTTCCGATACGAAACAAGGGTTTGTATCACGACGCAAACTTTTCTCATCGAGATCTGGTTTTGTATTTTAGGCATGTGCTCAGGTTCAAAATCGAATGCGATAGAAATCTCTTGGATCGCATGACATTCAGCAGAAGGTGGGTGAATGCAGTGAGCCTTGTCGTAAGAAAGGGGGTAATGTTTGAGTCATCCTTCCCTCCTCTACCGGCCCATGGCGTCTACGGTACGGGTCCTTCGGGACCCCATCCCCGGTAAGTAGGCATTGTTTTTTCCCCTTGAAGCCTAGTTAGCAGTATGTTGTCAGTCATCGTCCCTGTCATCTTGTCGTTAGTTCTCAAGATCTTCCCCATTGCCATTATTTTTGTACCTCTACCCATAATCGAGCCAGCTTTTATTGAAGATCTTGAAAATTCACATGTATATAAAAAATCATATTACCTGCCTTTTTTTATTGCCCCATTCCGCGCCCAACCCTGTATTTCTTTGTCCCACTAGATTTGGAATCCAGTCCCACCTAGGGTAGGTCCGGCTTGTTTTCGGTGTTTTCCAACACCGAAAAAAGCCGGCCTCCACTTTTCGTAGACGGGGGAGGGAAGGGCAACCAAACGGGGAACTTTTTCCTTGATTTCGTTACTTTTTGTTTTTCGGTTTTTTTTCTCCCATCCCCATCATACATTTTTTCATTGTAAATAAACCATAAAATTGTTAATCGTACTCGGGGTTTTAAGTAGATGTTTTTTCATAGAGCAAATGTGGTATTTTGGTGTTTGATGCGCGCATGGCGATGAATGAATTGTTATATATTGTACTGATGAATGGGTCGGCGAATGTGGTTAGCTAGGTCCTCTTAGAAAATATAGTTTAATGCAAGACCGCACCTCTCCCCTTCCCCCCAAAACTTAAGGCCTTGGGTCTTCTTGTAAATCTTTACAAGAAATAAAGCGTATATAATTGGGAAAACGAGTTTTGGTTTAAAAGCCAGGCTTTGATAGGAAAACTTTCAGATTGTGGATGGATGGATTTGTGAGAATAACTGAAAGTTTAAAAGAAGGGTTTTTTATTAGATACATGTGAGTAGGTTGATTTGTTTGGTTTGGTCGGGTTTATGGCATATCAACCTTTGTAGGCTATTTAACGCCAAATCCATTTTTATGTAAATAATCTCTTCTATTTAAAACAATTCAGTTTAGCATAAGTACACAGTTTAATTGTCAAAACATTTATTTCAAACTATTCAAGAAGTTATATGTAACAATTCAGTTAAGTGTAAATACAATTTTAATGTCGAAAA
This sequence comes from Sepioteuthis lessoniana, assembly GCA_963585895.1. Classification (NCBI taxonomy): domain Eukaryota; kingdom Metazoa; phylum Mollusca; class Cephalopoda; order Myopsida; family Loliginidae; genus Sepioteuthis; species Sepioteuthis lessoniana. Next base: position 50,110,608 of record OY757918.1, on the reverse strand, counting down.
ACAGTTCTTTTTGAAATAATTCAGTTAAGCATAAGCACGCAGTTTAAATGTAAGTACGGTTTAATTGTCGAAAATATTTCTATTTCAAGCTATTCGGTTTACTCAAACAATTCAGTTTAGTATAAGAATGCTGTTAGTTCTATTTAACCCATAGATAGGGCCCTCTCAGGTGCTACCACTCCGTGCCAGAGTGGACCTGGGAGCGATGGCAATGAAGGGGTACTCCACATTCCCTAAAGCTCCAGCATTGCTGGAACCTCACCATCAAATTGTTTAGTGTTATATCCAGGACACTCGTTGGAGGGGTCTTACCCCTCTGCAGAGAATCAGTCAGTGTATGTTACAGCCCCAGCCGACTGGGCAAGTGAGTAGGTTGAGATAGATAGATAGATAGGAAAACACAGAGGGACAGACAGGCAGATAGATAGATTGATAATATTTCCTAGCAATAACATTCTGTTTTTCTCTTTACTCTTTTATAATTGAAATTAACTGTTGCAAAAAAGCCGAACTATACAAACGTTTTGGTAAATGGGTGAAAGCCTCGCCCGTATACAAAACTTTTTTCGGTCCACAATTGTACCTGCATCAGAAAAATAATTTTTTACCCTTATAGAGTTTTTAGCCTAGACTAATCTCCATTGGCGACGTTTCACTGCTACTTTGACACGGAGTTCTTCCCTCACTAGATCTGTACATGTTATTAATCTGTGGAGGTTTAATCCTTTGACAGTCAATGTGTTATCAGTTAATCTGTCTGTCATCTGGTTATAAGGACTTCTTTCCCCTTCAATCACGTTTCTATTCCAGTAGAAATTGTTTTACGTCTTCTTTTCCTTTTTTTCAATCCTCACTTTCATGTTGACGAAGCGTTGCCCACCATTTTTTTTATTTTGTTTTATTCTTTTCTCGATTTGAGAAGGACATTTTTTATTTCTTTTTACGTTCGGATTTCTATAACACGGACCTTATTATATGTTTATATTGCTGTTACTGGCTACTGTAATAAATCTTTTTTGCTCTTAGTTACATTGTGTTCAAATCCTTGCATTACTGCATCCAAACATTCCTCAATTCTGGCGAGTCCACTTCCTTTTTCTTTTCTTATCAGATTAGAGCGGAATGTCTCACAAGGTCAATATTTCAAGTGGGGTTTAACAACTTTGAATTCAGAGTCGTCCTTCTACACTGGTTGTCATACCAAAATTAAAGATCCTACTCTGCCTTGCTATTTACCCACAGCAGGAGAGAAAAGAGTTGGATTCATATTTTTCCCATGGGTATTAGCTCTATGTGAATAGCAAACAACCTCAACCTGAATTTGAAGCATGTTCACCATATTCATTTTCTATGACCATAATCATTCCACCTCAAGTGCTACCATCACTTTCGGTCAACCCACTTGGGAAAAGGTATGAATCCACTCATCCTCCAGCTGTGGGCTGAATAACAACATCGCTATCCTTCTATAAGGATCGTTTTAGCATTAAATATCCCACAAAGGTTGATATGCCATTAAATAAAAAAAACGGAAACTGATCGTCCCTGTGAAGGAAAGCATTTCTTTTAATCCCCTACGTAAAATCTAACGTTTTATACCCGTTACCAATGTTGTCTCTACAAGCAGGATAGACAAAAGGTTAATTTTTAAGCGGAGTTCATCAGGTTTGAATTCAGAATCTTCCTTCTCCAAAGCCAAATTGACATACCGAGATTAAAGAGCCCATTCTGCCCTACAATTATCCCACAAGTAAAGGGAGAATAGTAAGATTCATATCTTTCTCAAGGGCATTAGCGCTATACGAAATGCAAACAGCCACGTCCAGGTTTTGAACTCGGGTCACCGTGTCTCTTTCATACAACGATATCCTTTTCACCACGAAAACTTCCAGTCAGATAGAATATCTCGATGTCATCTCATAGTTGGAAGGCTTTGTACATAGCCATCAATTTTCGTGTTTTACCGACCAGATTTCGGAGATCCCTTGTCCAGTTAAAGAATTATTCTGAGCCTTTTGGAAAGGAGACCGGGAAGGTATTTATTGCATTTGGAGATATAATCCCCTTATAGGCACGCAGCTGTATATATATATATATATATATATATATATATATATATATATATATATATCTTATTTGCAATACACTGCAAGATATAAGCTTATGCACGTACGCAAGCTCACGCACACACACATATTTATATATCAATAATGTGGCTTTCTTAATGTATAAACAAAGTGTGCTCAATATCGTTGATAGAGCATATGGATCTAAGGATACGTAGACACAACGTCAATAGCGTTTGCTTATTGCCAATTTCTCGCCTCTACAATTATTGAGACCAAATGGCTGTCACCAGGCGCCGCTGACTTTGTGTCTACACTGTCCTGACTTTGTCAGGTGATACCGAAAGCTTTTCATTTATGAAGTCACTTATAGTGAGTGTATATGGATGTACGTAACTTCAGAAGTGAACAGGTTTTTTTTATAACCTGATGATTTTGAATATGTGGAACTATTCTTTTCAATTAATATATTTGGATTTTAAACTCATTTTTGAATTCGTTTTAAATCAAAGTTCGTTTTTTTTTGCGAAGTTATGTTAATACACAGTGACACACACACACACACACACACACGCACACACACACACACACACATATATATATATATGTATATATATCGATAAAATTAATAATATAGGGACGCAGACACACAGACACACACATATACACACACACACACACACACACACACACACATAGGTCCTGGTGACAGCACCCCACAAGACGCCAACTGTACGGCCACCTGCCTCCTATCACGAAAACTATTCAAGTTAGACGAACCAGACATGCGGGACACTGCTGGAGAAGCAGGGACGAACTCATAAGTGATGTACTCTTATGGACCCCCTCACATGGCCGTGCAAAAGCAGGACGACCAGCACGAACATACATTCAGTAACTATGTGAGGATACGGGATGCTGTCCGGGAGACCTGCCTGAGGCGATGAACGATAGGGAAAAGTGGCGAGAGAGGGTCAAGGATATCCGTGCTACCAGCACGACATGATGATGATGATGATATATATATATATATATATATATATATATATATACGGAGGTGATTGTGGTGTAATGGTTATCGATGTTGGCAATGGAAACACTGAACCGTGTTCAAAGCCTGAACGAAGCTGTTTGCTTTCCACTCTTTTAACTTCCTTTTTCTCTTTTCGTTTCTTTCCCTTGATCTCTTTCTTCTTTATTTTATCTTTCTTTCCATTCTCTTTCTTCTTCTCCTTCTTCTTCTTCTTCTTCTTTGGTTCCTTCGCTTTCTTTCTTGATGGTTCCATTTGTTTTACATCATTACCTTTACACAGACACATCTTTGAAATATGAACGCTAACTTTCTCTGTGTATATAATGTCCTCTTTTGTTTTGTTTTATAATTCGTTAAACATCCATCGGAGACCTATCGACGCTTCACAACACCATTTCTAAGTCCTGATGATGGTTTATTCAAACCGAAACGTTATAAAGTCGACTTTCTTTCATATTAAGTACTTCACTTTAGATTACTTTGTTTTTGAAAAATTTTCTCCACATTTTAGGATTATTTTACATTGTTTACTTCAATTTTACATTTTGTTAATACACTTGCGAAATGTATACATACTACGATTCACTCACCAGTTATGGATAAATAGTAGGGCAGGCTGCGATATTTAAACTTTCTCTGACAACCGGTCCAAAAGAATAAAAACTCTAAATTCAAACTGGTTAAACTCCGCTTGAAATAGTCCTTGTGTCCATCCTAATTTTGGGAAAGAGTTGGCATATATATATGTGTGTGTATGTGTGTGTGTGTGTGTGTGTGTGTGTGTGCCTCTCTGTGTGTGTGTGTGTGTGGAGAGAGAGAGAGAGAGAGTTTGTTAGTTTAGGTCTATGGCATATCAACCTTTGTAGGTTATTTAATGCCAAATGCATTTTAATCAATAAAAATTAACAGTTTTATTTTAAACAATTCAGTTTAGCATAAGTAAACAATTTAATTGACAAAAACATTTCTATTTCAAGCAATTCAATTTAATCAAACAGATCTATTTCAAACAATTCAGTTTAGTATAAGTATAGATTTTTACACAGAGTTAAATGTGAAAACAGTTTTATTTCAAACAATTCAGTGTAGCATAAGAACAGTTTCAATGTCAAAAACAGTTCTATTTCAAATAATTCAGTTTAGCTGACAAAAACAGTTCTATTTCAAACAATTCCTTTTAGTATAGGTACGCAGTTTAAAGGTCAAAACTATTCTATTTCAAGCAATTCAGTTTCGCTTAAGTACACAGTTTAGTTCTATTTAATCCACAGATAGGACCCTATCAGGTCCTACCACTCCGAGCCAAAGTGGACCTGGGAGCGATGGCAATGAAAGGGTACTCTGTATTCCTCAAAGCTCCTGCATTCTTGGAACCTCACCATCAGATTGTTTAGTTTCATAACCAGGACACTCGTTGGGGTGGGTCTTACCCCTCGGCAGAGAAGCAGTCGGTGTATTTTACAGTCCCAGCCAACTAGAGATAGATAGAGAGAGAGAGGAGAGAGAGAGAGAGAGAGAGAGAGAGAGAGAGAGAGAGAGAGAGAGAGAATGTTTCCCAAGCGAATCGGTTCTAGGTACATTTTTATGTAAACGATGATACCGAAAATTTACGCTTCTTTTTCCTCTTTCTAACTCCGTCCATACTCTCTCTCTCTCTCTCTCCCTTTCTTCCTCTCTTTCTCTATCACGCACACACATGCACACACACAATTTTTGCATTTTTCAGAGTCATCCATATTTCCTATTGCATTAAAACTTAATTGAAATTGCTGCACTTCTTAACAAATTTCCCTTATTATCGATTTTTTCATCCGAATTAAACGAAACAGCAGAATTGTGAAATAATGGAATTGAACATTGCCAATCGCCTGCTCGAACGCGTTCGCGTCTTTTAGGAGGAGATAAAATTACAATAAGAAACCCACAATGGAAATGGTATTTAACTACGCACTCCACCTCGACACATTTAATGGTCTCTCTTTTTCGTTTTTTCATTGGTTGAACTCCTTAGTCAATTAACGTCATGTTCTATCATATTTATATCTTTTTAGTCCATGATATTTGGCTGCCTCACCCCTTCCTCTTTTCATTCGGTATTTTAAAAAGAAAGAGAAATTGTTACTGTTTTTTGTTTTTCAGTTCTTTATTTCTTTTTATCTTTTATTGCTCGTATTTATTCTCTCTCTCTCTCTCTTTCCCATTCTCTCTCCCCACCACTCTCTCTCTCTTCACTCTGTTTATTTTCTTTTCACATTTTACCTTCTTTCTTTCTTTCTTTCTTAACATGATTTTTCTTCTCTCCCAGTTTTCACTTTTTATGCATTTTTCCCTTCTTTATTTCTCCTCTTTCTCCCGCCTCTGTTTATTTTATTTTACTCATATTCCAACCATTTCTTTCTTTCTTTCTTTCTTTCTTTCTTTCTTTCTTTCTTTCTAGCCTCAGTTACTCTTTGTATAGTTACATTCTTTAATTCTTTTCCAACCTTTCTTCCTCTCTGTGTGATTTCTTTCTTTCTTTCTTTCTTTCTTTCTTTCTTTCTTTCTTTCTGTTTTGGTTCCGACTTCCTTTTGTTCTTCTGTATTTTTCTTTCACTTTTTATAGTTCATCTCTTACTCAATTTATTTCCATTTACATAATATCTCTCTCTCACTCTCTCTCACTCTCTCTCTCTCTCTTTCTCTCACTCTTTCTCTCTCTTTTTCTCTCTCTTTCTTGTCTTCTTTCCTTCTCACACTTCTGTTCTTTCTTCGTCCCAATTTTTCTCTTTTCTTCTTTTAATGTTTTTTTGTCTATCTTTTTTTTTTTTAGTTCTCTATTTCTCATTAATTTTCCTTTTTATTCGTTCCCACCATTATTTGCTTCTAACGTTGATAATTTTGCAAACACCTGCTCTATAAAATCTACCGAGGAACCTAGAAAATATCCTTCTATCCCCACTTAAAAGAAAAATCTTCTTTTCACAAATAAAGCATTGTTTCTATTTTTCTTTATATTACTTTTAAAAGTGATTTCTTTCATCTTATGCTTTTATCCCCCTTGCTATTTATTACAACCCTCATATTGCTATTAAACACAACACTTCTACAAAATGAGTATTGCAGTGTTTGAATCTGACACA